>LR142691.1:0-10156 GCA_900659605.1 Tisbe holothuriae
GTTTCAGACACAGCAGACAGAGGTCCTTATCACATGTGTAGCAGCTGAACCGGTTCCCACCGTAGTTCTGGATCTTGATCTGTCTGCATCTCTCCCTTCTTTCATGGCGCCCGTGTTGGCCACCACCTCTGCCAAAGGTTATGTGTGTTCCAGAACCAGCTGAAAGGAACTGGCTGTCACAGTCAAAGGTGTTTCTAAATTGGAAAACAATCACAAAATGATACACATGACATTGTTGAACTGTAGTTTTACGCATTGGGTGGAACAATCTTTAGTGGATTCACATTGCAAATGCGGCACAGAGAGTGAGGCAGGTACGGTAGAGCCTGGAATTTTGCGGCATTGGTCTGGACACAAGATTGCCTGTGAGAGTCCCACTCTTGTCCAGGCTTGAACCCAGACTGTCCACAGAGGTAACATGGCACTCCATTCTTGATTTTGTTCTTCATGTGTTTCTTTTTCATGCAAAGTGGAATGCAGATCAAGCACGAAAACAAGCATATTACGAATATAACTGCTCCAACTCCAACAAGAATATGTGTTGTTTCTGCTTCTTTTTTAGCCTTGTCAAAGTCGCTGCTCAGCTTACTTATTCTGTCTTCTCTTTCTTTTTGTCTGCAAAAGGAAAGTATAATATTACATTGTAATGTAAGCTACTTAATAAAGAGAAATGTAAGGATTTATATTATTTAAGCCTTTCAAAAACTACAGTCTGGCATTGAACACGTACACGTATATCAGTTTTAAGACTTTAATTATATATATTATTCTCTTGGCGTAAATATTTGTAACTATGATCAGCCAGTTATGTCCAATAATAACCTTACTTATTTTTGTCAGCTTCTTCCTTAGCCCTGATTTCGTCCTGTAAAGAACTCTTGCGCTCAATCTCGTCAGGTTCCCTCATGACATCAGAATCCTCCGATCCGATCCTGACCATTCCCTCGTAAGGCGACCCCCATTCATCGTCATAACGCGAACTGGCAATCTGTTCAAGCAGACTGAAACATAATGTTATCATTAGCATGGAAAATGTTGAATGTTGCACAAACTTTGTTATGTAATTGTAACATTAAATATAGATGTTCAGAATACACATATAATGTAAAATATAGTAATAAATGAACCTTGCAAGGAGCAGAGCAATGAATAATAACTTCTTCTCCATCTCTCCGACTTTAATCTTTGACCAAATTGTACAGTTGGTTTGACCACACACAAGAACTGAATTTGTATTTAAATTGCGCTATAAATTTCAATAATATACAGTAGTCCACTTTGAACTTCCAATTTTGTCTACTAAGAAAACCAAGTACTAATTTGTTCTAACAAGGGCATTATAATTATTGTTATATTTTGGAGTAAAATGTACAATAGGTAGACAGAGTAGACGACTGCTAAACACAGTCAATGCAAATTGTTCTTTTTCTAATGCTCTATCACATGAAGAGGAGAAAATTAATGCCCTCCCCTGAGTCCCCTCTAATTTATTATGATTGTGAATGGTCGTATTTTAATAATTACATGCACAAACATATATAATATGTATATTCCATATAGATTTATAGCGTGCAAAAATATTTTAGTTGGTATAAAATAAGGACGTGCGAAAACCGAAAACCTAAAGTTCGTATATTTAAAAACCGCCAACTGAACACCGAATCCGACTCCGTTTTTTAAGCCGCACAAGTCATGCTTAGTATAAAAAGAAATATTGATGAAATTGGGAAAATAACTAGCTCTCTTCTCAAGAGGGCCGTGGTGGCTCATTGTCAAAGCGCCGGTCTGCGACTGTGAAGGTCGGTTTTGCTTTGTGGGGAAACATATGCCTACTAATTATCGACTCTATGTTACGTAGCAAAACAGTAATTATATCATTATATATTCAATTTATTTTATTTCTAATAAATTATTTTGATTAGACACATTGAAATGCACAAACCTCTTCTACCAGATTAATAATAGAATACTAACTTACGTATTCCAACCTAAAAGAAAACCCTGATAAAAAACAAGCCCTAGGAAACATATCTTTTTATCAACGTACCCAAGTAATGGTCAAAAACCTGAAGACAGGTCACAGAGAGCACCCTATCACCCTCTACATGTATTTTAACTATGCCTGCCGTAAACCATGCTTCCATAGTAAGGTAGATTTTATTGAGTGCTATATTCCCCGTGTTTAGCACATCCTGGAAAGGTGGCGATTGGGGGTTGTCGATGTAATCAATGCAGGTGCCAGAATTTTGGCAGAATACTGAAAAGTTAAATTTTGCTAGGATTAGGTAGCCATGTAAGCAGTAAAACAATTATAGTCTAATATATACAATAATACAATAATTATGAGGGTGATATTACAGAGGCTCAATGAAGATGATTTACTGCAGCCGCTAATGACTTTTTACAAAGCTTCAGTTTTAAATTACGAAAATGTGGTGTCATAACAATATTTTGTTATAATCATACACAGTGACTGCACTACGTGTTGGATAGTTAAAACTTTAAACCCCGGAGCAGACCTTGTAATCGTGTTCTCAGCATTAAGTCTTAGCTTCATCCAAAGAGCAACAACTCAGAGTCCGATTATTAAAAAAAGTTTAAGCAGTTCCTAAGGTGTTCCTTTACGCAAAGTATTTGAATTCAGCCAATGAGAAGGGCTTAAACCAAATAATTAGCGCCAAGGACTACCTTAGGAACTACATAAGCTTTTAATAATCGGACTCGGGGCTGAGAAACCAATAACCAACCAAATCTAAAATTTGTAAATTCTGTTCCGCCTTTTGACATTCTGTTTTTAAATACCTCACAGCATAAACAGACACGCAATTGTCATTTAAGTTGATGATTTGAACCTACCGCTTCCTCGAATCCGAGGATCCCGACTTTCAAAGTAAACGGCGCCGGATGCAGTCGTGTAATCTACAGTCACACTCACATCAGAGCAAGTTCCGACGCAATCAATCTGAGCAACGATGGTATGAGCCCGGCCATAATATGATGTAAAATCTAGAATAAAGGTGTCTCCTTTAGTGTTTTTTTCTGCTTAGGAACGTTTAGGGAAGTGAGTTGAAAATACCCCGAGCTTGCATTCCATACCCTTGTAACATATAAACCTATATATACTATAGTATAATACATAATAAGGCCCCGGCCACTTGAGTGGTCTCTTCGTAAGCAAGTATTACCTCCGCAGTTGGTGCAACATGGAACACAGCCACCTTTAATAGAAAGTCAATTAGCACATGTTGGAACAATAATTGGAAGTATTTATACCTGCAGCACTGCAATATCCAATTTCACCACAAGATTCCGTCTCCGTTTCTTGGTGTCCCTTTGCACAGCCATTTCCTCCATGGCTAGGCGATGGAGAGTCACAATACCTGAAGCGTGTGCGACTGAGGTCTGAACAAGGACTCCAGGTTGACCACAAACCATAAACACCATTTACTAAAATCAATGTGAGTTAATAATAATGGATTATAGACCATAAGGCATCTTGTTACTTGGGCAATGTCCCAAGAAACAGGCTTCCTCTTCTACAGCCTCTCCTGGGCAAGTTACTCCATTAGTAATGGGTTCTGGCCATATACATTGACGCGTTTTAGTTTTAATGCCACTGTTGCATGTCTGACTGCAAGGGCCAAACTGAGACCACTCAGACCACCCACACAATTCTGATTCGACCTGATGGTTGCCATCAGCACAATCTTCACCCCCATATGCAGGCGCCGGTGAGTTACAGTGTCTGGAGCGGGAGCGACTAGTGCCTGAGCAAGAACTCCAGCTTGACCATAAACCATAAGCACCATTTACTAAATGCAATTTTTAACATTTATAACCATGTAAGAAATTCGGGGCTATATTACTTGGGCAGTGTTCAATGAAACATGGTTCTTCATCAATTGCTTCTCCTGGGCATTGAACGCCATTAATAAAAGGAGCAGGCCATGTACACTTGCGAATTCTGGTTTTTGTTCCACTATTGCAGGTTTGACTACAGGGTTCAAATTCAGACCACTCCAGCCAGGTTCCACTTACTAGAAATAAATGTCACAAAGGATTGTAAGAGATAGTACATTGCTTTACGCTACCTTTTGTGCATGTCTTACAAGTGTCAGAGCATATTGGTACTTTCAACAGGCAGCCTTCCCATAAGTAAGGCATTTTTGCTGTTTGGGTTGTATTTCCTGCATCAGTAGAACATGATTATATAATGTTGTTATAATTATTATTACACTGTATATAGTTTACCTGAAATTATTAGGCTGGATAAGTCAACTGTCAGTGTCTTATCCTTAGAGTTTCCGGCAAGATTTAAGGAGAATGAAGAAGAAATGTAGAGTTCATCTAGAGATTCATCAACCCATTTTGATTGATGGTTATTGTATTGCCCCTAGAGACATTTTATTGAGTTATTGATCATAAATACTTATGCATCAAGTGGAAAAAATACCTGAATCCTATAAACTCCCTGATTTATGTCAATGTTTTCCAAGGATTCAGGGAGGAGGAGCGATGCCTGGCATTCAGTACCCAAGCTGTAGCTTTTGCAAGCTTCCCTGGAAGACTCGTAGGATGCTGACCTTGTAAAAGCTCTGAGGTAAAATAAATAGTGAGAAATTTGGATATGTCAGTTTAATATTTTAAAAGATAATCATACTTGTAACAGAAATCTTTTGACGAAGACATTGTCCAGCCACAGTCATAATCATTTTGAGGACAATCTGTTGATATCAATTATTATACATTGTGTTATCATATTTTAAAGGCATTACTTACAAAGTTCTTCCCTTTGCCCATTGCTAAAAGTACTAAATATTGTCAATGTAACAAGGAGAGTTAGGAGACTCTGTTTCATGATTCTGAGGTTGCAAAAAGTCTTTGACTGAACTGGGTTCCAATCTGAACTGATATTCACATCCAAAAAGAAGCCAGAACTACCCAGATAATTACCCAAAAAATTAGGTCACAATCGTCATATCGATCATGTGATTAAGTCAGCTCCCATACAAGCATTAATGCAGGACATATTTCCTTCCTCCTTAGTTAAAAATCCTCCTCACCAGAAACATTTCCTTCCCCAACACACTTATGACCCAGCTGGCCACGGTGAGAGAAGAACTATTTCCGGAAATAATTTTTGCGGTAATGCCTGTCTGGGAGATCCCTAAACAACACTTGAACAGATCTCATAGTGTCATAGCTTTATACCTTTTTCTTTTCAGTATAATTACCCTCACCAGCAGTTTACATATGAGTATATACGTAATATGTGGCACAAGTGACCTCAATTATGTTTGCTAATATAATTGATCGATATCAGTGAGTATTATAACTAATTACTGTTACCGTTAGCGTTGCTCCAATTATTGGCCTATCATCATCAATAGACACATTTTAACATCTAAATAATTGACTGAGGCAATCAAGTCTCATTTATCAACTTGTAATTATGCGCAATAAAAGCTGTGCCCTCAATAGAAATATGAGTTGATAGGACCTGGTATAGTAGAACTGATAATGAATGATTGAAATATATAATGATCTATCTACGTATTTATGTATATTCTTGTCATTCTTGATGAATTATTAGTCATATAAGTTACTCTCAATCAAGAGAGTATTCCTTATATAAAACGAAACAGTATGCAAAATTTTAAACTTAGAAATTTTACTCGAACTGATCAAACTACGAGTAAAATTATTTTTAATTATATAATTCAGGAAAGATTTGAAATGCACCGTCCAAAATTCCCTTCTCGGCATGCAAGGTCGTGGGTGTGTGAGAGTTTTAAGATATTATCATATTGATTTTGAGTCATAAGTTAGATGCACCAGGCTAAGACTAGAGCCGATTTATGCCATGACTAGGCCGGCCTATAGGCTCTATTCTGCCCGCCGTGATTCGTTGCAGTTAATGTCGTCTTAATGTCCCAATGGCAATGCGACAGTCGGAATGTTGACAATAGTGCGACTTTAAGGGCGAAATCGGGACAATAAGGAGTTTTCATGGTAGAGGACTGGTAGGTCGGGCCAAGTTGAGACGGTCATGAACGCCATTACTAGATCATAGTACTGGCGTTCATGACCGACTCAACCCGGATTCTGAATCCGACACATCTCCATTGTCGCATTAAAGTCCGAAATGCGACTCTCGCCAAATTTTATAACGAATCTCGGCGGGTGGTACGGCAACATTTCGACAATTTCTCTGCCTGGCTGGCATAGAAAATGACAGAATATTTGTTATTCTTGATTTTCAATTCTATGTAGGGATCGAGGCGAAGCTAAAACAGAACAGAGTTCGTAGAATATGCAATATGCACTACAGGTACCTGTTTATGCACAATAGTTTTTTAACAATGTCTTTGTTTGATGCTTCAGTTCTACAATGAATGTACTTAGCATGTTGCAAATATAATGGCCAATTATTTGTTTATTGCAAATTAAGAATAAATATCTTACACGCGCCAATATCAATAATATAAAACAGACATAACACTCTCTAGTGTTTTTGTATCACCCTAACTTTGGCAATGTCTTCACGTCCGTTTACTATCGTTATTGAAGGAAACATTGGATCAGGAAAGACGACATTTCTCAAGCTCTTCCAGAAGCGTCATCCAGAGGTGCAAGTTTTGTTTGAACCGGTCGACAAATGGAGAAATGTTGGCGGGGTCAACTTACTTCAGGTTTTGTATATTAGTTCCAAGCGGACATGTAAAGACAGCTTACATTATAAAGAATTTCTTCTTTCCAAGTAGATAGCTGCTCAATAATGCATGCAGTATTTTACATTTATATCACTTTAATGACTTTATAGAAGTTCCTCTAGAAGGAAAAGTGCAATTTAAAGCATCAATTTTTTCATTATTTGATTTTATACTTCAGAGAATGTATGAAGAACCGAATACCTACAGCCATGCCTTCCAGTCCTACAAGCAGTTAACCATGCTTATGAACCACAATGAAAAAACAGAGGTAGATTCATTTACACCCTTTAAATTATATGCACTTTAATACGTTGCTCTCAGGCTCCCATTAAGCTTATGGAACGGTCTCTGCACTCTAGCAAACATGTCTTCCTCCCTGCCATGACTAAAACAAACATGATATCCAGCCATGCTCAAGCTGTGTGCTCAACCTGGGATGAGTTCCTCCTCTCCACAGACATGGTCAAGATTGACCTCATTGTGTATCTGAGGACGGATCCGGAAGTATGTTTCAGAAGGGTCAAGAGCAGAGCATGGGTGGAAGAGGAGCAGCAGGTTGGCAGCATTATGTGCACGTATGAGAATCGTAGCTTTAACAATCTCGAGAGTCCGATTTTTAAAAAGTTTAAGCAGCTTCTACGGTAGTCCTTAGCACTAAGTATTTGGATTAGGCCCTTCTCATTGGCTGAAATGAAGTACTTAACGCAAAGGAACATCTTAGGAACTGCTTAAGCTTTTTTTTAAATTGACTCAGACCTGTTTATACAAACATATGGTTTACATCTAATTATCGCCGCGCTGGCAGTTGTGTGCATATAACATATCCATTTTGCATGATTAATAATGCATATTTTATGCCGGTGTTTTGCTCCTATTCTGCTGTTTAATAATTTGGTCCTTATTCGCAGGTTTAACTTTAACACTATCATTGTAAATGCAGGTTGATATTGGATACTTGAAGTTGTTACATTCCTTCTATGAGAACTGGTTGGGAAAGGATGAGAACAGTTCCAAATTTGGCGTGATGATATTAGATGGTAACAGAAATTGCAGAAGTACTGAACGAGAACAGGATTGTTTTGTAAAATGGATGGATGATATAATGACTTATGTCAAGACTAAGACGGTTACTTGATATTCATTCCAACAAATTCAAACACATTGTATGACATATACTTAGAAAAAAAATTATACAATGCATGTTAAAGAAATTTAGACAATGACTGCTATAAAAAGAAAACTCAGTTTTTATTAGTGCTTCACACAGTGCAATTGATATCTTATAAGAACTCAGTTATGTGATCCTTTTAAGGACATCCATCCATCTTGAGTACATACAGCTTCACCCAGTTGACCTCATGCACTTTTGTGCTATCCTTCCAATCAACACCAGCCTGTTGGACATATGGCATGAGGTCATTTTCAGCAAGATGCCTGCCCACGCCATAGGCAGCAGCTGAGCCTTCAGGGCGGTTGTCGCCTGTCATGAGGTATGTGCACTTTCCGGTGGTGCAGTTGGAGTTGACAAGGGTTGAGGTGAAGAGGTGGAGACCACCAAAGTGGGTTGGGAAATCAAGGCTGACGGCTGAATAATGTGATAGAAGATAATCATCAAACTGACATTATTTTTATAGGTTTTTTTAATAGTAAGGTTTGGCCTTTATTTATATCTGACCACAGGCCACACTGAAATTTCTTTGATGTTTTATAAAGTCAAAGCATCTTTTCATGGACCTATTTAGATAGCTTGCAAAATTAAAGAGGTATCAAAATATGAGAGCCAGAGGAAACTGTCGAAAATTTATTTTAATACAAGATTTGTTACTGCAGTGGCACTTACCTTGAAATCCATTAACTGCTCCTGGTTGTGTGGGATCACTCCTCTGAATCCACTCATTTGTCATGCCAAGATCTTCCCAATGAAGGCGGAAGTGATAGAACCCATCACAACTCCTTTGGGGCATTTAAAATAAGTTCATTGCAGCTATACACGTATAACATTTACAAAAATTCATCATGCTCTGCAATATAAGGCTTCTAAATTGGTTCATGAGGGAAGGATATAACAGTAACATATTCAGTAAGTTAAAATCTCTAAAATTGAGCGTGATAATAAGGAAACTAGTCATTTCCATCAATTATAATTAAGCATGTGCGATATTCAAAATCCCTTAGTCGGTATTTTGTTGGTACGGTATTGGGAAATACCGACTATTAGTCGGTAATTGTCGGTATTTTGAAAATTATTGCAAATACTACATACTATACATTGTACAACAAACAAAACAATAGGCAACTACGTAATTAGAGCAATTCAGTTCTCTTTAAAGCACTCTTTGCACCATACAAACTAAAGATCCTCATTTTTAAAAATTAAAATGTATACAGTTTGACAGTTTCTTTTTAGTGTGTTTTAAAAACATGTATCACAAAAGTTCTACTAGCTAGTACCACTTATTTATTTTATTTTAAGGGTCTAAAATACAGTGCCCGCAGAAAAGTGCGCACATGTGTCTGGCCTAGATATTAAAAAAGGAGTTTGGATCAAGTCTGACCTAAGTGTCTTTCATGCAGAACTTTGATAACTACATGTGCCGTCTTTTTAGTTGGACTTACTATATTTCCCTGCCTGGGCATGGTGAGTGAGTGCAGTAAGAAATTAGTACCAAGTTCTCAGCAAAAATGAAAAAAGACAACAGAAACAGCATAAAAGGACGGCAAAAATGCGTCTGGGACGGCAAAAATTACCGACTTGCAATACCAACTATTTTTCATCAATACCGAGTTCCGGTACGGTATTAGAAAAATACCGACTAATACCGCGGTATTGGTATATTGCACATGCTTAATTATAATTCACTAAAGTTATATATTAGAATGCAATTAACAATATCTATGGTGCCTAAACAAGGCAGCAGAAATTTTACTCTCAATTATAGACTCACTGATATTGCGGCATATTTCCCATATTCATCCATCCCTGCTGAACATGTTTAAAGCTGGAAAAATCATCCTCGTCCTCATCCATTGGATTGTTTGTGAACTGAGTGAAGAGAAGCGTCCACTGCTGAGGGATGGTGCGGCAGAACTTGACATCAGCAGAGGGGAGAATGGCGTAACCTGGGAACTCCTAGACAATGGGGTAGTTCATATTTGTCTCTTGTAGGCATATGAATCTGTTATAATGGTTCTTCTCTTATGTTGCACAATATAATACTTGACCATAGAGCACTGAATACCTGGAGAGTCGGCGGACCTCGATTTCTCATAACTCATACTCACATACATTTTAGAGCAATTTGGCACTAAAGAAAGTTGCAGAGAATGGTCTAAAACTATAGTACACCGAATATGAAACATTTACCTATGATGGTTTAAGTTTGACGCTCTTTGAAAGTGTAGTACATAAGTACTACATACGGGCCAAATTCTAGCACTTCTGC
>LR142692.1:0-10133 GCA_900659605.1 Tisbe holothuriae
TCCCAAGCCAATAGCAACAAGATCGGGGGTGGAAGACGACGATTCTCCTCTTCACCCTTCTAGCTTAACAGCACGGGAGCAAGCGAAGCGAACGGAGCTGATCGCCAATTGAGACCCTGAGAAGGAGAAGAAATTAAAGAAGCGCGGAGGGGTCAGGTAGCAGAGATGGACAGAGTCACAGAGCAGTGTGAACGGAATGGACTAAACACGCCGTTTCAAAGGTGGTTCTCCCAACCTATGGTCCAGTCCCCATTGAAGTCGAATTAGCAGCAGCCTGTCTGTCAGGAGGACAATGCTCGCAGGATGCAAATTGGTGTGTCGACGAGGGTCAAAGCTACTGCGGCTGCGGTCATTAAAAGCCATGAGAAAAACGAGCGAGTGAGTGGCTTTTAGGGATGCTTGCTTGCTTCTCGATTAATGGCAACAACAGCTTTGATGAATTGTTGTATTGTGGGACGGACGAAGCAGCGTTTAATATATTTTGTGCTGGCTGCGCACTGACCCCTGTAATCAAAAGCCTTTGAATCTACTGCCAAGCGGCTGAGGTTGGTTTTTGTAGTAAGTGAAAAAGTGTTTTGAATCTTAACTCCTTCTACTGTATATTAATATAAATTCTCATACAATCTAGAGTCCTTTGTGTACGCTTGATAATGACTAAATGACTATAACAGGATATGTCACAGTGGTGTTAAATAGTGTCAGATGAACCAGTTCGTAATTACATTACGAACATTTCAGTGGAAAGGACTGAGCAATATTCATATTTTTTGATAAAACAGTATTCCTTATTTCCGTTCACAGTAATAAAACGGTGAAATTCCTCAGTAGCAGCATAACGAATCCGCAATTCAGCGGAGAAATTAATGGACATAATGAAATTCTGACCGCGTTTTTCTGCCTCTCATCTAATCATGACAGCGGCATAATAACCGACTGTGAAATTGATAGTGCAATAGAACCCGTTTAATATTAGCAAGCCAATGCAATATTCAAGTACAGTATTCGTTACACCATGAACCGAAAATATGTTCCTGCATTATTCCGATCTCCACCCCCAAAAATTGACCTTTTTCATTCTTCTACTTCCTGGAGGAATGTCATGCTCGAATTGACACATTCAAAGGAGATGAAAGAAGCAGAAAAATGTTCTTCTTTAAGACTCTCCCAACGGTTAATACACAACAATAACGCCATTCAAAAAGGTCAACTTCATAAAGTTCAAAGAGAATGCAATGATCCATTTTGACCAACCCTCAAAACTGCAGTTTAACAAGAAAAGTGCATTCTCAGCATCTCAGCAAATGTTGTTGTCGTTCAATAAAAACTAGTTTCTTTAACAAGCCGAAACTCGATGAAAAGATCCTTAAGGGCTTCGTCTTCTTCTTTTTACGATCGCACCCTGGGAACTGAATCCGTCTTCCCGTCACAGCTCAGGAGGATGAGCCTGGGCTGCCTATGCAATACCATACATGGACAGGTACACTACAACGCCATCACTATTAAGTTACCACGGATTAGCACCCCCATCCATGTGTTGTTTGTCAGTGATCCCCTTTTCCTGCTTGCGTTCTAATTGCCCGCCCCGGGGGTGAGATGAAAAAGAGCAGAGAGAGAGACCGATAGCCTGGCTTATTCGAGAGTTGTGTTATATCAAGGGCCAAATTAGACTAACAAACTAATTATATTT
This sequence comes from Tisbe holothuriae, assembly GCA_900659605.1. Lineage (NCBI taxonomy): Eukaryota > Metazoa > Arthropoda > Copepoda > Harpacticoida > Tisbidae > Tisbe > Tisbe holothuriae. The sequence continues at coordinate 1,688 of LR142692.1, forward strand.
TTGCTCCCTCTGAAAGCCACAACGCAAATAACCACAGTTAAGACGTGAAATATAGATCTTTTTGCTTTTTCTGCTCTTGTTAAACCGACGTGAAACGATAAAGATTGTCGGACTGTGGGAAATCTACTCGATTCGAGTCTCATCGAAGAAAAAGTAAACACGACCTCTTGATTGAATTGTATCGACATGACAAAGAAATGTTTTCACAGCAAGTCAAAATAGATTTTAATGGACAAATGATGAATTGGGAAATGGAAACGTCTTCTTCGTTTTTTAAACCCTTCTCTTCTTCCTCTTCCTCCTTTGTATCTCTCTTTCCCAGGGAAGTTGTGACGTCTCCATTTTCTTCGCCTCCAGCTAAACTGTCTCTTCTTCTCTTTTTCGCTACCATTTCTGCCATTTTACGTTTACTTCTGCCTGCCTTTATGTGAGCAGAGCTCGTGCCACAAATGTAGTGGTATTTGTTTCAACAGGGACGCTGTAACCTTGTCGAAACGTACAAAGTGTAGGCTTAAGACAACTGTGACAGCCAAGTATTATTCGACGGGATTACGGTTCCCTTTACACGTGCTCGAAGCTCCCAGTGCTCAAGTCTGGTGTACAAGTACTTCTATCTTCTTCCCACCGATTTACCTTTCCCAGCAGAAGTTCTTCCTGTTTCAATCCGTCTTTCTTCCCATTCATGCCTGGTCGCGTGCCCCAAAGGGAATTAAGAAACAAAGAGAGAGAAACTTTTCCTTTATTGTGGCTTGTGCCCGACATGAACTGTGGGATTTATTATTAAATACACTCTTCAGTCAACGGTCTCCTTTGTAAAACGCGCTTCTTTTCGATATCAACGAAGCATTCATTGACCTCATGCGCAAAATTGGGGCTTTGAAAAATGTGTCTTTGACTTTTAAAATAAACGATCTTGGCAAGAGTTTCTTGCTCGCCTTGCTCCAGTTATGTGTATTAGTTTAAAACATGATGTAAACATTGGGGGTTGAAAAGAAGCCGCAAGACTCAGATCGGGTTTCAGGGATGTTTCTATGGACGCCGATGAAGTGTTGCGTTACAAGGTTTCTTGTATAGACAGGTTAAACAAGTATTAAATCATTAAGTAAACTTATTAAGATTATTTGCTACCTTAGCGCTTGTTCAGTAACATTATTTGTTTAATTCAGTTTGTTTATTTAATGAAGATATGAGAGTGAATGTTCTTCCCTTGTTTACGACATTTTCATATATTTTTCAAAGACGCTGAAGCTCATTTCCTGTCATTCATGGCTTCAGATTTTCGCATTTATTTTATGGTAAACAAATCTCAAAACACTTCTTTTTATAACGGGGGTGAAAATTAAGGGCGCGGCTTTTCACTCAATTCTCTTTTTAACGCCGAGATGTGTCAAAAATATATAGTAGAGGATTTTTGGCGGAACGATTGAAGTCGAAAAATATCTGGCAATTATTCAAGGGCTTCTTCTTCTCTTTATCGAACCGTTGCAATCAGTTTTAAATATTCTTAAAGGATGTTTCAAATGTATTATTTTTATAGGCGGGGTAAAATTGTACATCTACGGTAGGAGGGTTGCCATCAGATTGCCTCATTACCAATTCCTTCTAAACTGTCTTGCACGTCTATGCTGCATAGAATGAAGACTTATCGAGAGGAAGGGTGGAGTAGCTGCTGCTGCCGATGCCATTATTCCCATCCTTAGTATTGCACTGTTGTCTTGAAAACGCTGTCAAGATAGTTCGGCTTCAGAGAGTTTCAAACGAGATGTTTGATTGAAAAGAATGTTGTTTTGCCTCAAGAGTCCTTTAATTGAAACACTTAAATATATTTGCAACAAAGGATTGAAGACGCCATTCCGTTCCCATTTCTTACGTTTGTCATCTAACAAAGTGTTTATTACGCCAAAACGGTGATCCCAAAGCATAAAAACGCTTCATTCGTAACAAACCCATTTATATCAAGCTTCATAAAACGACTCTTCTGCTTGATGAACTTTATTTTTGTCTCTCAGTCACGAGAAGGTCAAAATAGGATTACTAAACCGTGCTGCTGTTGTTCTCCCAACAACGAAATTAATTCACCATGTTGTCTTTTGCGCGCCAAGCTTTAACATGGTTTTAATGGGCACTCAGCTCAAGAATGGCATTTATGATGTAATAAAAGCAGATTATTATTATGTAACAACAACACTACTACACTTGTCTTGCAAACAATAACATTTGATGCCGGAAATACACTGGAGCACTTGTTCCTCCCTCTCTTTTTGCATCTCATTTGAATATTATACACATGAAAACATTATTGTAGTTGTTTCCGGCCCCTGCCATTATGGATGTCATATGTTCTATTATTCTGATAGATGAGGTGATGCAGAGAAGGCCAGGGTGGAAAATTACTTTTAAATGGACCCAGTTTGGGTTAAATGGGTTTAATTTATTTTGACATGCTCAATAAGAACTTAATCGACTCAATGCAATGTCCCTGTTAACTTTTAAAACGAGGAAGTGTATCTAAAATCGTGTTTCCAAAATTGCAGCTGCTTGAAAGTAGAGGTCTTCTGCATTGCCATTATTCCATTATCATTATTGCTATTATTACTACTACCCTCTGAGAGAGAGGACGAACTGCAGGCAGCTACTCTATATACGGCGGTAAGGTCACCACTAGGAGGCAAAAGTCTTGCATCTATCCATGATAATATAACAGAATTCAGATTCCCCATTAGGGTAGAATAGCAAATGCTGGCCGTCTCCTTTGATACATTTTATATTCCTTGTATATAAATAGACTATATCGCATCAAATAAGGGAAATCCAATTTAGCTACTTTTATTGTTAATACTACATCTGAATGAACCGATTTGACGGAAGCCGAACATAAAATTATCATAATTCGTTACGAAAGAAATAAGAATAGGAAGCCATTCAATTTACGTACGTACATATGGACAAATCCAACAGGGTGCATTACGACCTTAGCCGGATAAGAGGAGTTCTAAGAGCTCCTCACAAAGTTTAAGTTGTTCCTTTACATGCAACTAAGTAAATTAGTATCCATATCTACGAAGTGTTTGTTATGCCCTCCTTTTACAATCGTTTTAGAATGAGGAGGAAGTGCCCAATTATGGAAGGCAGTTTTCTGCTCATCTCTAGCTACAATGAGGAAAAAATATAATTAAGGAAGGCAACAAAACAGTTTAGAAGGAAAATGAGCAACGGCCTCAATTTGAGAAAACGATATTCATGGCTGCCAATGTATCATCATTTCAGTGTCATTCCCAGTCGTCGAAATTGCCTTTTAGTGCTAGGAAGTGATAGGATACGTGTTTTTGCGCATTGAACTGATTCCGTAGAAATTGAACAACGTCATGTTAGGAAAAATGCTACGAATTGATATAGTTCATTTACTGCGTTTCCCCCAGTTCAAACCTATTCCCATTATTATTACAAAACATCTCAATTTTCGTCGTTCTAGACATAATTTTGCCCCCAATTTTCCCTCGCGATTTCAGAGAGAGACTCTGTCGACGGTCGTAAAACTTTAAGACTCGTCTGTGGAGAAAAGAGCTGATGATATTATTATGACGGGTCTGACTCTAACTGTTGCTGCTGTATAACGATGTCTCTCTCGTGACAGGGAGAGGCAAAAGCCATAGATGGTTACTTCGGCTAATCTACAAAACTCCTAAATATATCTTACGAGAGTTAAAGGCACTCTGAAGACCTATGCCACCATTATTATTGGCCATAAGAATATGGGAGAAACACTCAATTTTCCACCCGTTTTGCTTCGAGTCTCATTAGAGTTGAGAGTATTGGAAAAATGAATAACAAGTCAGTGTTTTATAATGAGTCCAGCTCTAAAAGCCGATCTGGTTTATTATTATTCTCTTTAAAATCTTGATATTTCTGTCATCGTCTTTTTTGGTCAACATGTTTTAACAGAGTGAGAGATGAGGACATCAATCGAGTAAAGTCTTCTACTTGAAACAAGAAGATCTCTTTTGGGTATCACAGAGGCTCTACAGAAAAAGTAATGGTATTACATGCATCGAATAAAATTTTCTTAAACTCGGGAATCTCATTTGGTTGGATAACAAAAACGACTGCGACTAGGATTTCATATTTTGTTGCTCTCCTCCTCTTCATTTGGAAAATGTCTTTGATCAGAAAAGCTTCTTTAGCTGCACACATTTCACAGATCTAAGTTCAGATGTAGAAGTAGTTTTCGTACTCATGAAAGGCAACCACTTGCTTCCCACTACTCGAGTTGCACGAAGAGTTGGTCGACGTATTGCTGCCTGTAGACCCAGCCCTGGTCCCTCTAGCTGCCGCCAGAATGGCTTCCAACTGGCCATTGTGTGACAATGACATGACAGCAGCCTTTGGTCTCAGTGGAGGAGGAGCTGGCAGCCCAGACTCATGGATTGACGCCAGTGGCATCTTAGATGGCAATGTCATTGGCAAGGACTGAGGCTGCTGCAGGTGCTGATGATGTTGTTGTCTGAGTAACTGGTGGTGGTTGGGGAAGTTGAGGCTGTGCCCAGGAGTGTATTGGAAGCCATAACTGGCCTCACTGGGAACTGGGGACTCTGAGGTGGATGAGCCAGCGTCACTGCTCACAGGGCTGACCCCAGCACTGCTGATCATCCTGGTGGGAGAGGGTGGTGCTTGAACGGAGACGCTACCCTCACGACGGAGGACAAACATGAACTGGCTGGGGTTCGGCCACAGGCTCTGCACCTGCGCTGGCCGGTCCACTGGATGCAAGCGCCGCTCATAGCACTGGCTCTGACATTGCTCATAGATGGCGAACCGGTCGACAGACTCAATCCTTTCCAAGCCGTAGCAGTGGAAGAGAATCTTGATGACCTCGTCTACGGTGGTGTGCTCAGCGATGAGCAAGCACTTGTACTTGGACGCAGCCATGAGCACACTGTCATGCACCCTGACAAGGCTGCCTTTGCGGGTCTGAAGGCTGAAACGACAGTCACCCCACGGGTGGCACGTCTTCAGCTCAGCTGGGTGGGCATCGTCCTCCAACACGAGCGTCTTCTGCAGCGGCATCCCAGTTCTCTTGATGGTGATGTCCATGGTCAGGTAGAAGAGGTTTGGATCCCGGTTGCGCATCTTCACCTTGCTCAGCAGCTGCCAGATGATCTCCTTGGAGGTGGTCTTGGCTGAGGCCACCAGGGTCTTGTACTCAATGTCAGGCCGGAGGCACTTGGCGAAGATCTTGATCGGCACCTTGGGCGAGGCGGACCCGTCGGTGGAGTCGTTGAGGCTGAGGCTGGCGAAGCTGGACGTCCTGGAGATGAGTGAGATTGGCTCAGGGCTGGAGTATGATGACCGCCTGTTGTCCTGCTGTTGCTGTTTCATCGGCGACGATTCATCCAACAGCATGAAGCTTGTGTTGAACGTGTGCGATCCTGAAGTAGACGAGCTGGCGGACGATCCCGACGAAGACGTGGAGCTGTTGAGAGAGGCCGTCTCCGAGGACGGCAGGTTGAGGCTGCGGCGGGACCGCCGGGTGGAGTCCGCGGCCGTGGCCTGGCAGTGCTTCAACATGGTGAACAATGTCTTTTGGATCACTCACTGTCTTGAACAACGATCATAATAATGTCGATGACACTTTTGGGTTAAATAATAGCACGGTCCGTTCGATTGGATGGCTTGGCGTGAACTGACTTCAACTTGTGTTGCCAGTGACGTCGTGCGCAAAAGCAAGGGGAGATTTTCCGGTGCTTTGGCGTCTGTGCGCGCGCAAGGGGCAAGGGTAAAATTTGACGTTTCTCAGAACTTTGGGATGCACTGTTCCTTGTGTTCATGTGTAATATTACGTAGAATATCTATTATAGCATGGTAACGTTTCAATATTTTTAATATTATTTATATTAACTCTATAAATATACTTGTACATTAAAAAGAAAGTCTTGAATTGCACCTGTGTGTCGGGCCAGCGGATGGAGCGCGCTTCTGTCTGCCGTCCGTGACGCCGCCGGCTGCGCTTCCTGTCGCCGTCGTCCGACCCTAATCCAAGGGGTGGAGAAGAGCAAGAAGAAGAAGCTTATGAAGAAGAAGAAGAAGAAAAGTGCGGAGAGCTGAGCTGAGGAGTCAGTCTGAAAGTTATAGTTTTGGAGGAGGAGGAGGAGACAGGAAGTGGCCGGGGAGAGAGAGACCTGGATGATACGCCGGGAACGAGCACAAGTGCGGAGTCGTACAGAGAAAACTTATTATTTTAAACCTAAAATGGAAATGTTTCTCAATATTCCAAATAAATTAACACTCGGGTGTCTCTCTTTAAATAATTATATCCTAGTCTAAAAATGTTGCTGAGTCCCGCTTTACAGCCAAGTGCAAGGGTACTTAGAGCAAGAAATATAATCTGGAGCCCCCTTTTTCATTGCTACCACTCTTCCACGGTAGCTGGCTGCAAATCTAAAATTAGACAGAGGAAGATGAAGAAGAAGAGAAAAGAGAGACAATGGCAATGGTAGTAATGATGGTAGCTTAATAAATCCACCTGACTTAGAGAAGGTTAAATGAGGTCCTTTTGCTGCTAAATATATGTTGTTTGTTTAACCTGATTGAGACGTTATACGCAAAAATATTGTTCTATTTTCTCCCAAACTGATTTCAATCTCTGTTATTGACATAAAAAGATGTTTATCGTGAAAAACGTCTCTTTTTAGCCGGTAAAGTGAGGACTCAATAACAACTGAAACGGTTGAATAGGATCTCTCATGAGTAGCGCAGGTGGGTGCATAAGAAAATAATCCTCCGCAGGATAAAAAAGAAAACAATGGGTAAAAAGAGTGAATGGATAATCAATGCAGAATGGAAGTGCCGTTTCCTGTCCTCGGGGGAAAAGGACGACAGAAATAAAACACCATGGAAATAGGGATAGAGTAAGATATTTCAGACAATAAACTGTATTGGGCAGTTGCATACAGAGCGTGGATCGTGGATAAACTTTTTTGTCTTCCATGATACAGAGCTACTGAAATGCAAAGAACAAACTTACTTTGGTTAATGTCAATGTCGATATATACATACATACCACAGCCTCGATAAGTTTATCCACGAGTTGCTCTGTCATATTAATCAACTTCTCCAGATAATCTGAAACTTACTTAATATTAAAAGTCTGCAGCAGATGCATTAATACTCCTTCAACAGTTCAATAGCAAAGTTTTAAATTGACCATAACCGCACCGGATATGGGCGATTTTGTCAACTATAGTTACGAAACAAGTTTCTTTTTGGAGACTCCGACGCGTGCCTCTCTGATTTTAGCTTCCCGTTTTTTCCTTCCGCATTGATTTTGACTGGAGAGGGAAAATCATGAATCGAGGCTGTTCACCGGAAGTGGGAGTTCATAAAGCTTGTGTTTGCTTTAGTAGGGATAAATATTACTATAATTATTATTATTGGAACATTATTATAGGCATGCATAATTAAAAAAGGGGATAAGCCTGACCTAATAATGTAACTCACTAGCTGCTTCCTTGGTTTTTTTTTCTGCCGAGTGTATATGCGAAAATATAATAGCAAGTGAATAATCACATAATAATTATAACGGGTACAAAAAAAACTTTGGAAAAAGTCGCATTACACACTTAAAGTTTAAAATAAATAATTCAATGGACGAAACATTTTTTTGACATCACGAAACCTTTTATTATTCAATAGTTGATGGCTAAGACATGGGTAACCAAATATTATAGACTTATTTGCTGATGAAACAATCAGTATATTGCATATTGTGCAGAGCGTTTATTGGAATAGTTAATATTAATTAAGAATGACCAAATATCGTTCCAATAGAGGAATATGAACAAGTGGATCGCAAGATATGCTTATTCTACATTTATTTTCATTTGTTTCCTTCGCTCTGACCCAATCTAAAACTTAGACATTTATGGCAGTCGCATAAATATTTCACTCTCTGTACAATGCACTTGGATCCACTACGACCTTGAATAATTTTAGTGCCGCTAATGAAAGATGCATTTTACGGATCTCACGAACTTTTATTACTACACAACAGCGAATTATTGTATTACATAAATGCAAATATAAATGCATAGTCAGAATATATACTATTTATAGCAAAATTATTTCATGGAAGAAATCCTGCTTTGGCTCTCCTTCTCCCATAATTTAGTGCTGGCACTCTAGAGAGAAGAAACCTTTCCTTGATACTTTCATGGGAAGCGGAGCTTGGATGGGGATCTGCAAGAGGAAAAAGCTATTTTTAATCCTTCGCTCAAATATATATGATAAAAAATATACTCCACAACATCATTGGCATTTTTTACCTTTGCCTACCTTCATTATGTCTCCTTCCAAACCACAGGTACAATGCCAAGAGTAGCTCCAGAATGACCGTCGCCACGGACACGACCAACGCCCCGTTGCACGTCGGTGACCCAGCCTCACTGCTCAC
>LR142693.1:0-10139 GCA_900659605.1 Tisbe holothuriae
ATTTTAATTTAAAAAAAGTTTACACCTAATACAAGGAGAGCAACTTTGAGCCAATATTTACAGCTATGGCAGAAAATCAGGTAATCAGGACACATTACTAAATTGGTTATATATTACATTTTTACTACTGTAATCACCTAAACCGTTTTTCATAGCATCATACCATATGTAAGGACATATTTAAGTTGTAAAAATACAAAGTATTATGATTATATATGCTATATTTAACTCCCTAAAGCAGTTAAAATGGGGAGAATGACAAAAAATTGGCTCAGAATGACCAACTTTGAGCCAACAATAAATATTTAAAATAACAAATTAAGGACGTGCGAAAAACGAAAACCGACTTTCGGTTTATTTAAAAACCGAAACCGACCTCGGTTTGCAAAAAGTCGGTTTTTGACGTCCTGTCGGTTTTCCGGTTTTCCCAGAAAGTCGAGTTTTCGTGTCAATATTGCATGCAGTAAGCCAGTAACCAGAAAAAAGAAAAAATAATATTATCATATATTTTATTGTACTAGATACTACTAGATTAGTAGATACTAAGCTGTCATACACTGTATAAACTGTCATGTATGCTGCAAAAATATTTTATTTAATATGGAGATTTACTGCATAATTGCATAATGTAAAAACTATTTGAGGAAATGTAAAAACCGAAAACCGAAACGAAAACCGAAACCGAAAACCGACTTTTTCGAAAACCGAAACCGAAAACCGACCTCGGTTTGTATATTAAAAACCGCACGTCCTTATAACAAATATATTGCGGAGCGATTCTAGCAATTGTCCTATTGCCAAAAAGTCCCCTAAAATGTCCGATTTTCCCCAATTTTGCAGTTTCATAGGAAAATACCAACCTTTGTGTACAATTAGAGCCACAAAAATCTTACTTCTAATTTTAAAAAAAATGGCTAGGTGGTTGTTGAAAGGTAGTGCATTGACAACTTTTTCGAATTTTGGCCACATGGTGCCACGTGGCTGAGTTTTCGTGGTTAAGGTCTCAACAGTGAAAATAACATGTAGTTTTACATCACAACCTAGCCCTGCGGGGCGCCTAACATATGGGCACCTAGCCTAGCCCTGCAGGGCATTTATTATAGAAATATTGGGTAATTATGCCTAACCAACCAAACCTGACAGTAAAAAAGGATTTTTTGTTCATCTTACCCTAGCCCAGCGGGGCGACTTGCCCTGCGGGGCACCTAGCCCTGCGGGGGCTCTATTTTCTCATGGGGCAACGTGAAGGTCATATCTAACACTGGATATCGTAAAAAGTGTATTTCAGCAGGGCATTTAGGATATATTTGGAATAGGACAATTGCTAGAACCAAGCCAAAACAGCTGTATAAAGGAATTTCAAATCTTGCAAAGTTGCAAGGTAATAATGACTTAAGTACAGCTCGTAATAATACACGACCCAAAAGTGATTTTATAGCCTTCACTTGCATCATTAAATACCCTAAACTTGAATTTATGTAGAACACGAACACTAGCCAGGTCTGATCTACGAAGTGAATTCAGACCTGGCTACAAAACACTGTCTTGTTCATAAAGCTAAAGCGAAATCACTTTAATACGTAGAACATTTCCTATAAAATGATTCAAAATGTAATATATAATTTAGGTAATTCCGAGGTCATTATAAATTCTTAACGACTTAAAAATAATTTTGAGCATGAGATAGATAGTATTCAAAGGATATTCTTGTTAAAGGTATTTCCGTCCCTCTGAAGTCGACGTCATGGAAGGCGATCCACGCCTCGCATTCAAAGAGCTCGGATGGCAGCCAAGGGTTCGATTTCATACACTCGTGAGGGACATGGTGGAGTCTGATCTGGAGCTACTGAAGAGGAAGATTGCTGTTGAAGAGGGATTGGACATTAAAAACAAGGTCTAATTTGTGTCATTAGGTATTGTACAGTTCATTTTCACTGAATTTAAAAACTAATAAATGTACTATACCAATATGTTGTAACAGTAATAAAAATAATTTTAAGCATTGCTTATGTTGGCAGTTTTATATATTTCCTTTTTTCCGTATTAATAATAGCTCTTGTTTTTATTTGAGAGACAGAGTTAACACATATAGAATAATTGCTGGAACACAATTACATTTCCCCCGATTAAATGGAATTGGAAGCGGAACAAAACAAACTTAAACGTAGAGATTCTCGCCTATGTTAGACGTAGTAGATGCGCAAATACTTTATCTTAAAGCAGAGTTGGAGGGGGGAATAATAGACATCGTAAACATTTGTAACTCATGTTTTAAGGCCACATAGTTTGAATACACCGGACCCTGCGTTCACATTCTTCTTCCATTTTAAACATGTATTCACACTCTTCTTTGCGCTCTTTTGTGTTGTTAGAAATATGCTCCAGAAATGATGTAAGCCGCACTGGTTAATAATGACGAAAACAATGAAGATTCTTCGGTAAGTAAGACATTCACAGATCTGAAGTAGCATTTTCACATGTCAGTCGTAGCACGACATATCGCGACACATCGGTTAACAACGCGACACCATCTTGTAGCATCACAAGGTACGCCAAGGAAACCTTTAGATAACTTTAGGATTGCTCTAATGGCATCACTTTGTAAACACGACACGATCACGACACCTCAGTGCAATAACAAGACACATCACGACACAACCATCTATGAGATCTGGCCCATGAGGTCATCCATATCGACATCGCCGCCACCGCCCGTGATCTGCAGGTTGGGCTTCCGCACGTGGAGCTTGGCCCTCTCGCGGTCGGGGTCCGTCTCCGGGCCGAGGCCCCAGACCTCGAGGTGCGCGATCTCAAAGGACTCGGGGAACATGGCGGGTAGGTCGAAGGTGTCCACGTCCTCGTGGTATGTGCCGGAGGTCAGGTCGGGGTTCAGGCCGAGGCCGAAGCGGTCCTTGCGTCCGCCCAGGCCGAGGCCTTCAGTCCTGGAATAAGGAGAGCGACATATATATCCGGTCTGCATGTATCGATTTTGACGCACAGTCATTATAATGCGATTTGGAATGTTAAAAGAGGTCGGTTAACTAATTGCATGGTATGAGAAAAGGGTAAATAAACAGCAAACAAAAAAATATACCGTCCGGGAACGCGGCCATCGCTCCTAGAACAATGCAAAGGAATGCATAAAATATGCATAGAATGAAGAGAAAGGTATTTCATGACGTAGCCCTACCTGGAGCAGTACATGATGTTATCGTCCTTTCCAGTGGAGTAGAAGATGGCCATCTTGGGCCTGATGGCGAACACGAAGGTGTCGCCGTTGCCGGACCAGCCGCCGTCAGTGTCGGACCAGCTGGTGGACGTGAACGCGCCGAAGACGTTGCCGTCAGTGTCCTGAAAACAACAACATTTAACAGACATATTAAGTAAAGTTTTAAAACAAATACCTCAATGAGCAGAATGGTGGGTCCCTTGAGCTCAATCCGGTCGTAGAAGTCGGCAAAGTCCTTGTCATGGGTCTTGAACGAGTAGAGGAATCGCCACTCCTTCCTCAGGTCGAGCAGGATGCGGCTGTTGAGGAACAGGATGGAGGCCTGGTCCAGGATCGAGCAGTCCGTCTCGAAGCCCTTGGGCGCGGGGATGAGCGGCGTGGGGTCGTCCACGAGCCTGTCCGCGTCGCCCTCCTCATCCGTCGTGTCGAAGATGTCGTCAAACACGTCCTTCTGCATCTTGCCGATCTCGGGGTGCTTGTCGAACCATCCCTTGACGCCGTCCTTGTCCCCGGTCGGCTGGTCCGTGGGGTCGTCATCAATCACGTCCTTGTCCTTCTTCCCCGGGAACACGAGGTCCTTGACCACGTTGTTGCCCCAGTTGTCAAAGTTGTCCTTGCCCTTGTCGTCCTTGGCCCCGGCGTCGGACCAGTCCTGCATCGACTTGTTCTTGCCCATCTGGGTGTTGAAGAAGCTCTTGGCGAGGCCGATCAGGATCGCCATGATGGAGTTGGAGTTGCCGGAGCTGCCGCCGCCGCCCTGGATGAGGGCCAGGAAGCCGTCGAGGCCGCCGCCACCGCTGCCGCCCTTGGTCAGGCTGGACGCGACCTGGACGAGGTTGCCGAGGCCGAATCCGCCGCCGCCACCTCCGGTTGCGCCTCCTGCGGCACCCGCACCGCCGCCGCCTGCGAGCATGCCGATGATGCCGGTGACCAGGGCAGGGTCGAGGCCCAGCTTGGAGCAGTGCTGGCCGATGGCGTCGGCATTGCCACCGATCATGGAGAAGAGCGACGTCAGGCCGGACTGTTGGCTGCCGGTGAATTGCTGCAATAAAAGTTAAATCTTCATGAGTCATGATGCATACGAAATCACTGAAGCGGAATCGTGTGATGTTATGACTGATATGATGTGTTTTTCAGAGCTTGTCACCCACCTGGAGCACGCTCTCCATCTCGCCGCCTCCCAGCCCTGCCAGGTTCTCATCAATGTTGAGCTGCTTGAATCCCTCGTCGACGACGCCGTCGACCGCCGCCGCCGCATCCTCGCCCACGTACTTCTCGGCGACGTCCTTGGCAGTCTTCTTGAAGATCTTCTTGAAGAAGGATCCGAACGGCATGTTGGTGAGCGATAATCAAGGTGTTGCCAGGGGGTGAAATATGGGTTGGGCCTTCTTTCTTTCTTCCTCTTGGTGGGTTTGCACTCGGGAGAAAGGCTGGCATGGACAGACAAGGCCGAAAACACGGAGAGTACAAATCGCACGGACACGCAAACGATCTACACACTGCCTGAGATTTTTCTTGGGAAGAGTGGTGGCTGCAGAACTGAAGATGAGGACGAGCGCACTTGGACCTGGCTGGAAAAATGCCGAAGGGAGGATGTGTACTTTAAACTACGTGGGGCCAAATTTGCTTTTTTGGTACGAGTTTCGATCCTTAAATGTATCAATTGCACTGTAATGCAAAACTATTATGTATTTTCATATTTATTTAAGTTTTATTACCTATCATTGCTTTATTAATGAGTTTTTCATCATATTTGCCTAGTTCAAATTCCTATCAATCAAGAAATGGCGTCCCTACCGCATTACATTAGCGGCACAAGCCATATAAGCAAAATTCTCCTCAGCCTTCTGCCTGTTTTCCTGCCTCAGCCGACAGAAAAATACATTTGCTTGCCTGAAAGAAAAAGGAGAAGCACCGCTGCCTCCCACGACTGAGCCGGACAGACAGGGCGCGCCCGAGAGCCTACAAACACGCGTACAGACTCACATACACACGGGGAACCTCCTTTTTTGAAGCCATATTTCTCTCTTTTTCTTCTTCTTCTCATAATAATGTCTACTTGCATGAAGTGTTGCCATGAGCTTCTATGATCATGTACTTGAAACTCTGGCCAGATTATCTGCTAAAAATGGACAGAATTTAACGTCGTAAATGCACACAAAGCGCCGCCTCATAAGCTTCCCAATTTTTCGCGTTTTAAGAGGTCATGGATTGAGAACTGCGTGGGCTGGAGAACGATTTGTACGACATGTAAAAATGTGTATATTCTCACATTGTATTAATTGATTGTGGGAGGGAATCATGAATTGTTGAAGTTGTTCCACTCGATGCATTTTCGTTGTGGAAGAAATAGACGCGTCTGGAAATTCATCAATCAAAGTTGTAATTACCAGCGCGTACTTCGAGTTTATGCTGGTAATGCAAGTTTTTAATTGCTGGTATATTTTATTGAAACAAATGTTAGACATAGTGTTCCATCAATGCTGATCTCTCATATACTGCAGACAGGAGTAATTTGCAAAAAAATTCATAATAATAATTACTTCTACTATATTCAACAGTGAACTGATCAATTATTTTATTTGTAATTTCTTCCCCAGATGCGTCTTTCTCTCTTTTCTTTCCAGATGATTCAGAGACAAACACACACAACGAGGAATGTGGTTTTCAAGATCGAAGCTCAGCTCAAAAGATGGGACAATTTTCAATGCAGTAGAACGGTTGCTGCTGCCTTAACAAGTCTAGAGTACATCCCAGCTAGATTAATATTGGACAGTCTAACATGAATTGAATTAACTAATATATAATTCTGTTCCTTTTTCATTCCATATTTTATTAAAGAGACACATTTATTGCATGTCTTCATGTATAAATAATGAAATTAGACATTTGTTATATGGTTATATGCCTGCCACAAAGCCATTTTTACGACAATGCTAGTTGGGAAGAAAGCGCGGTCAATACCAAATAGAGCCTCATTGAAAGTCATGTCGCGCTCAAAGCAGCTCGCGTTGGGCCCAAAAATGTTATTTTTACCTACAGCACAAGCGAATATGGCCAGTTCGTTGGGCTATTATTATGTAATATGTTATCGCGAAAATAATGCATCATTGATTGAATACGACGGGTGAGGTCGTCATTGACGTATGAAGAACTATGCAGGTTACTATAGGTCAGTGGATGGGAAATTGTTTCTCTTTTGTTCTTCCCTCGCTCCATTTGACAAAAATGTTGTAGTCCATCTTGCAACAACTGCATTCAAAATGTCGGGGAAGAATGGGAGATGCGCTTAAAGTAAAATTTTGCCTACGATGTACGATAATAATCGTTTAAAGCTAAGCTCAGATATTGTATTACCTGTTCATTGTAAAAGAGCTAATTTACATAAATGTAGGTTTATTGATGTGCTACTCGCACAATAAAAGTAAGAAACAGAACAGCGATTGATTCAAAACCATCTCCGAATGAGTACAGCGCACGTTAAAGTAACATTTCATACATGCCAACGTGCTAAATGGCTTTGTACAAAAAATATTGAAGTAATGATAATGAATTTGAACCAGTAATTCTAGTTATTTATCTTTAACATTCATAACATATGCAGACAATCGTGTGTAACACATATTTGAACTCTGGAATCTTGCCAAGTACTCCGCACACATGTACAACCCTCCATGGAAAGCTACGAAACGCCACACTGTATGCAAAATTGCACTCCACCCCCTGTAGGACAACAGAGCATGTCAGCGAGCGGCTTTCCCCAAAGACTCAGCTTATGTTTTGCAACGTTTAAAACCATAATGGATACCGATCCTCCTGAACCAGCCTATACCATATGCCACAGTGATCAGTTTGGCCGATGTCTCCGCACAGCCAGAGCGTTGCAACAGGGGGAGGTTATTGTACAGGAGGATCCCATAGGTTGTATTCTAATCTCACGTGTCCGAACTGTATCATGTTAAAAGTCTTTTGCAGTTCATGGTCCGAGTAGGGACTCCGACCTGGTTTGTCTCGGATGTTACGGACCTCTAGCCGATGATGAAGACGACATTGAGGTTTGCTCCATGTGCGGGCTGCCATTCTGTAGTAATACGCAGTGTCAGCTGACAGATCAGGTAACTTTAAATCATGTTTTAAGAGTGTATAATAGGATTAAATGTTTCCTTTTCAGCACCGGCCAGAGTGTGATGCTATTCAAAGAGTTGGCCGGTCCAAGAGTATTGCTCTCCTTGACGATTCATCATTCCTATACGAAGTGGTGCTTGTTCTGAGGTAATGTTACCATGCAACCAGTTCGGTGAATGTAATAATGTGCATAATTGCACTATAAAACTAAAAAAACGTAAATGAAAACACCAAGAAACAAATAAAGGTTATTAACAGAGCTAGTACCGTTAAAGCTTTAGTATATTACCACAAGCACCGCACCACACGGCTTTGAATAACATTTAAAAAAAATATTGGACCTTTAGTTGGTAAGAAGATAAAAATTTATTACTCTAATAATATAGTCTAATATGATTTCTTATTTAACAGATGCCTTCACCTCCGAAGCGAATCTGAATCCTCCTGGTCATCCCTACTCAGCCTCCAATCCCACTCCGATCTCCGATCCGAGGACGACGAGACGACCGATCGCATGAACAAGATCTTTGCTTTCCTCGACCAGGAGCTTCATGTGGACGATGTGACGCCAGAACTGATCCGGCAGATATGCGGGATTCTGGATGTGAACTCATTTGAGGTGCCGAGCAATAATGGGACGATACAGGCTGTATACAGGTGAGACAATATATGTGTTAACACCAATGTGAACAACCCGATAAACGCTTCACTTCCAGTGTCGCGTGCATGACTCAGCACAATTGCGTCCCCTCCGCTCACCGCACATTCTCGCCCACGTTCTCCATCACCCTGCGCGCGTCCGCGGCCATGGCGAGCAATGCGCCGATCTCCATCACGTACACGGACTCCTTGTGGGCAACCAGGGAGAGGAGAGAGCATTTGCGGGCGAGCAAAGTGAGCAGACTTTACATATTATGAATATTCAAAAGCAAGTACCACAGTGTGGGTATATACCTAAGTAAATTAATGTACCATTAGCAAGGGACAATTCCAGAAGAGGGTTCCTCACGAGAGTTGATTTATATTTTACAGGAAATTTCCTAACGTAACTTTAGTTGCTTATATTACATCACTAGTTCTTCAATTGCACCTGCCCTCGCTGCTCCGACCCCGGCGAGCTTGGCGCCCTCCTTAGCGCCCTCTCGTGCCCCGAATGCGGTGGCGAGGGCAGCCTCCTCCCCGAGGACCCGCACTGCGACGACGGCCCGTGGTCGTGCGACATGTGCCTCAAGAACTACGGCGCCGCCTACGCGAGGGAGGTCAATGAGAGGGTGGCGCAGACCATCGCGGTCATGGAGGCCGCGGGGGACGACGGGATGGATGTATCGAGGTGAGTACGGCTACTAACTTTCTAGCTTGCAATGAACACACCCAAACCTGTTTAGCTAGCCTTAATAATATTCATATTGTGATAATTGTGTGTTCCTAATAAAATACTCACTGCATATCTTGTAAGTTGTGAAAGTTTAACTATTTCGAGTATTTCCTGTTATCCGTAACAGTTGATTCATAAGAAGTAAAATTTGAGGCTAATTATCAAATCCACTTTTTCCACGAGGATGAGCTCGGCCTGGGACAAACTATCTTCCAGTACTAGGTTGACAAAAATATTCCAATTAATCGTAATACTCGTATATTCGCAGGTGCGACGAGTTCCTGCTCGTCCACACCCGCATCCTCGGCCCCACCCACGCGCACATGCTCGACGTGAAGCACACGCTGCTCCATCTGCTCGGCCATTCCGAGGGATTCCTCATGCCTGAGCTGAACGACAGGCAGCTGGCGACGAGGGAGGAGATCTGCAGGACGCTCATTAGCATTGCGGGGAGGGTGCTGCCGGGGATATCAAGGTATAGATGCCACAGTGGTTCAAAAGTGGCCCTTAAAACAGTTGTTCTTATGAATTAAGGTTGAAGGGCACGACATTATACCAACTGTACCTGACGTACCAGCAGCGGGCAGTGAACTGGTACAACGGCGGTAGCAAGGCAAAGAAGGATGTGATGGCAGCGTTTAAGGTAATTATGTCATTAATATCAATTAATTAATTAAAATAGTTTTCTTCTAGTTGGCTCAATCAAGTCTAAAGGAGTGTCTGGAAACGCTTCAATACGAGCCTGAACACAGTGCTGAGGGGAAGCTGGTGCTTCAGGCCAAGGAGGAGCTTCAAATGCTGGAAGAGTTTATGGAGAATTTGTGATCAATTGAAATAAATGAACTACGATTTCGCACTTTAAGAGCATTTGGTTGGAAAGGTCAAAGTCATATATCCTCTATTCTATGTAATGCAAAACATTACAACATTTCAACAGTAAACATTCACTACGAAACCGCGCCATCTACTAAATACATGAAAAAGATGGAAAACTCAAAAGAGCTTGCCGAATTAGTATTAAATAGGTTACCTGGATTTTTGACCTGCCTTAAATCCTAGATCTAACAACATCCTTTTGCATTTGTCGTTATGTATCTTTTAACAGTGGAGAAAATGCTCCATTATTATTGTAACTATAAGAAATACTGATTTCATATCATGTAGGTTCGTCTGTCAAAACGTGAGCTTACTAGCTATAGTACTATTAGTAAGCTCACAAGTTTGAACATATAAATAATTAGAGGAAAAAAAATCATTAGAAGTCCAAATCCAAGCCATGAGAGAAACTTGACTACAGTGAACTGTAACTACTCTACTAGAACTGAAATTGTCCCATGCCGTCCTGCCTGTGTAGCCTGGGTTTGTTGTGAAGGATTGTGGGGGCAGCCATCTTGGAGAATTTACTTTATT
>LR142694.1:0-10147 GCA_900659605.1 Tisbe holothuriae
TACTTAAAGCTTTTTAATAGTTGGACTCAGAATTTCGTGTAAATTAACGCTTTTGGCATTAACAAATGACTGTAATTTATCTGAACAGGATTTAGTGAGAAAAGCCAAATTACGCGGAAATTTCTATCTGAAATCGTGAATGCATCAATGGCATTCTCCATCAATGAAGCAACTTGGATGAATTTGAGAGGCGTTAAAACTAGTAACATAATAAGTAACATGTTAAAGTATGATTTCACTATAATATATTTTAGGCTTAGATCTGACTGCACCCAATTCCAGCATAAACAGCGCCTATATTGACAATGAAGTTGATTTTTTTGAAGAATGCAAAGAAGATGACTTCCAACTGGAAGATTTTTCCTTGGGATGTTTTAGGGACATTGCCTGGAGAGCACATATCCTTGGTTGGTGCATATTTTTAAATATTATTATGTGTTGCATTCCTCTGTATATATTATAGGGCACTAACTTTTCAGGCTCAGGCCGATTACACTTCGTTTGCGGGCTAAAATTTGAAATATTTCACGCCATCTTATTGGTCAATCATTATGCTTTGTTTATTATGTTACATGACATTGTTTACAACGTTCTGATTGGCCCATGGCTTTGAATTCATTGGCAACAGCCAATCAGATGGCAAGAAAATATTTCAAATTTGAGCGCGGGAATGAAAAAATTCTTGAGGGACTGTGGCAGCTTTTTGGAGAATGATTGAAAAATATATCTGCCACGGCCGGCATTTGAGCCCTGGACCCCTTGCATGGAAGTCCCATTTGCTAACCATTCTTCCTCGACCTTTTCGGCTGTCCAAATGATAAGAAGCAAAAGGTGCCAAATCTGTTGGTTTTGATTCTATAAAGAACTTGGAATAGGCATTTAAAAGAGTCCGATCCCTCTTATGTACTTTTATAGTATAGGTACAGGGCATAAAACACACGTTAACAGTCTTCAATGGCTCTTCTGAAGAGTTCCAATTTTGGGTAGAGAACTCTTATCATTTGGAAGGACGTTTTGCCCTTCTTGCAAATTATCCTAGTATAGTACTTTACTAATTACTCCTAGGTGGGACAATATCTCAGCTTGGAAGTTACATGGTGAACGTTGTAGATCCTGTAGTCCAGCATAAGTACAATAAAAGAAGAACAGCTGAAATATATATGTATGGTGTCTTTGGACAGTTTCCAATGGTAACAAAAGAGCACAGCATATTATATGCAACACCAGAAGAAAATGAAGTACATAAGACATTGACTGACATGTTGAAAAGGTACCGAGTTTGTCATAATCCATAGCAGAGGAAGCAGCTGAAAGTGGCTGAAAGAACATTCAGATGCTTCCAAAAAAGGATATTCAAGGCTGCCTGAACTTTTTAAATATCAGTGAGAAGTCAACCAAACTCTCAATTTTAGTGGGACACCATGCACTTAGCATGTGTGCCAAGTTTGGAACATCTACCATGGATACTTGGGGAGAATAAGAGGAATTTTTCTCTGCCTTCGGTTTATCACGATTTTCAGAGGGGTAAAACCAAAGGCAGAGAAGACACTGATGCAAAAATGACCAACTTCAAGTAGCTCTTTTTACTTTTAAACCCTCCATACCATTGCAAAATATGTTGATTTGATCATATTAGAGCTTAATGACTAACTATAGCTGTATTTGGAGTCATTTAAGAGCATTTGAGTTTTTTTAGTGTCTTCTCTGCCTTTGGTTTTGCCCCTCTTAACTCTGAGCAATCCCCAAGGCAGAGAAAAATTTGCCTTAATCTCCACTAATAAGCATGATAGAGAGCTAATTCTTTTTGCACAAGATGCCCCTGAGTATGGTGCATCTAAATATCAAATAAAAAGAAAATAGTCATTTGTGGCAAAAGTCGCTCCAGAGGATTCTCTGCCTTTGGCAAGTATAAATGTCCTTTAACTTTTTTTATACTCTTACAGTATCAGTACAGAGCATAAAACATACAGTAAAAGTCTTTGTTGGCTCCTCTGAAGACCTCTAATTTTGGCTAAAGGAATCTTATCATTTGGACAGCCATACTATATAATGCATGTTGTTATACCTTGCATCTCGATAGCCGCCTTCATCTATCGCCCAATGTTTCATATCATGATATTTTTCAAGAGTGTTTGGTTTGTAGTTCTCTTCCCAGAGTCTTTTACAGAGGTTGCAGGTTGAGGCAAAACAGTGGTAGGACCAAACCTTATAATTACATTAACATTCATAAAATTAAAAATATAAAAATATCAGCAAGACAGAGAGAGAAAAAAAGAAAGAAAGAGAGAAAGAGAGGCTGAGAGAGATGATATAGTTATTCTATCTAGTGCATCATAATACTTACCTTGTATTTTTTCCTCCATTCAAAATGTTCAAAGTATGCTGTCCTGTTCCTGTTAATTTAATTAAATATTGCTCAGCTATGCACAAGATAGGAGTTAATCATACTATCATTCTATATATATTTACACCTTATTAAATACATGAAACATGGTTGTGTGTTAACTCAACTTAACTGAACGCCAGGGAAAATCACAGCTGCTAACAAGTTTGAAAGGTCCTAATTAATGAACCATTGCAAAAGTCACAGAAGAAACAATAAAAGCAGTAGCAGAGGATTGCTTTTTAACCAATTATTATACAACAATAATGTTAATGATTTAATTGTGAAGTTAATATATCGTTATCAAACTATAACTTTATTTTAAGTAAATGTACGAGTATCAGGCAATTAATATACTATCAACATAATGTTTCTAACATGTTACTACATATTAAAAATGACTTGATTCCTTAGCCCTATTTTGCAACAAAACAAAATGTGCTCTGATTCTAAGCATGTGCGATATACCGATACCGCGGTATTTACTAATTTAGTCGGTATTTTTTCAATATCGATACCGACATTGGTATTTTGAAACTAGTCGGTATCCCATTTCGGTATTTTGGCCCCACTAACAGGCCTGGCAGAATAAAAAAAGGCAATTAATAAAACATATACCGGTACAACGATATTTATACTGTCTGTGTCTCTGAACCTATGCTCAGGCCGTCTCAAAATCCTTCCAAAATGCAAAAACTTTTTAATACTAAATTTCCAGCATGAGCGCACGTGAAATACATACTAATATACAAGAATGGCATATGGCAAAGAATATTCAAATCCATTTTCTGCAAGCAAAACAACTCTAGAATACCAGTAATTGGTATATTTAAACCCAAGTTATAACCTTGATTTAAACCAATATGAATACTGAATTGTTACATATATCATATTTACTGTAAATGTATAACAATTTAATTATATAATAGAATAGTAAAACAGTTGAGTAAAACTTATCCTACGTAATACATACATAAAGTACAGTATGTACTATGCAGAAACGTTTGTCCTTTTGAACGCAAAGGGCATTTTTCCAAAAAGATATCCCCACATACTTCTCAAATCCCAATTCTATAGTAATTATAAGCCTAGTTTTGCACCAAAGATATTTTACTCCTTTGTTTTCACTTCCGTCAATGGTCCATATTGTACTTAGAGCAGAATACCGACAAATACCGACTAATAGTCGGTATTTTCCAATACCGTACCGACTTAATACCGACTAAAGAAATTTGGATATCGCACATGCTTATCTGATTCCCTTTGAAATTACTTTAAATTTAAGCATTTTAGCAATAATTTTACTGACAAGCGCAATTTGGGCACAGTTCTACTGCACAAAATGAAACAGGTCTCTGATCATTTACAGGTCAAAAAACGGAAAAAATGACCTTCTCTTTGAGATTGTATGACATTGTGCCAAAAAGGGGATAATCAAGGTTGAAAATGTAATCTAATAATGTAATTTTTCATTCTTAACACCTTCATTGCCAGGTTTGGTCAAAAAATGTCCTCCAAGTCCCTTGTTTGGTCCGTGCAAACTTATAAAAGAAGGTCATTTTTTGGACATTTTTGGACGCCCAAAATTTCAGCGGCCTGTTTCATTTTTTGCTTGTAGGGACTGGTGAGGTACATATCGACCTCTAAAACTACTAAGTCCTTTGTGGATTAACCACACCAATATACTACTAGCAGTACCTCTGTATGGTTCTTTTCTGCGGGGTAAAGTCTCATCCACTCACTCACCACCACTGAGTACATAAAATACAAGTTTATTACAGAAAAACAGCGTATTTTGGTCTACTTCAGTCTGTCAATGCTCATATCAATAGTTGATTCCATTTTTATTTTTTAATATGTAGCTTTTACCTCATCAAGTATTGCAAATATGCTGCAAGTTGCTTTGGACCTTGCTTGAACTGTAGTACATCAATGACTGAATTTGGTGGATATACATTGTATGTAGTGTGTCCGGAAAGTGCAATTGGGATTGCATTCTAGTTAAAAGTAACAATAATGTAATTAGTTTTTTTTGTTGACCCATACATCACTCTACAGTACAATATCAAAGCACATCCTAGCTAGAAATTTGACATGTATTTTGAATGAGTATTCAACGTCTAATGTTAGTAATTAACCCATAATTGCACACAGCCAGACTGAGTACAGCCTCTTATATCGCTCATTTAATTATCCCACAACATGTCAAGACAGTTGTGGGATCAGAAGGACCTATTCTAGCATTTCTGATCATCTGTAGGCTCCTGAGATGCCTTCCTTTTTTGCCATATAGTGTTGAAAATACATAAATATAATTGTTAACAGATATGGCTTAAAAATTATTTTCCTCTTAGCTAAGCATACTATGTTATACCCTGCAATTTTAATGCCAGGTAGCCGCCATATCTTGGCACACTTAATCCTATTAACAAAAAGGTGAATTTGTGAAAGTATTGAACAATGTACTTACTATTTCCAAGTACTCCTCTATACCCTGTACGGCCAGTTTCCCTCAAAATCCGGAACACATGGTTCCTGTCATTTGCACCAATTTATCTTTTTACAGTTCATTAACAAGGGATATAGAAAGGCACACACCAAGTTACACAAACCTGGCTTCAGCCATTTTCATTGGCACATAGGTAAAGTTTACTACAGTGGCTGAAGTAAACTTTCCGGGTGTCCTTTTTGAAAACGGTCTGTCAGATTACCTTCATATTGGATGTAATTTGTCCCCTGGTATTGTTCTACAACCTCAATGAAGGATGTGACCATCAGAATAGCCAGAGAGCAGATAATGAGACTCACAGGAAGCAGTCCATACAGGGTTATATAGAAGTACTTGCTATTTCCTTATGATCACATTGAAGGCCATAGCTATGTAGGATTTTGACCCTTTTTCTTTTATTATTTAGTGGAAAACACATATATGGATATTACTCAAAAGGGGAGCATCCAGGGAGCCTACACTAAGGTTCAATATCTTCAGAATGGATTTTCATCTATAAAACTGCTTTTAAACATGTTGGGATAATTGTTTTGGCGATATTGTGAGCTCTACAGGGAGTGCATGCAGTCATTAATGAATGTATTACTCCACTAATTAGTGTATAAAAGTTACTTTACAGTAAGTTATTGCCGAGTTATAGCATGTTTAACTTAAGAGTGATTTTTCTGGGAAGTGATTGTGTATTGTACTTCAGGGTGACACGGACCAACTTTTTGCGTGGGGTGTCCTAGAAAAGTTTAGAGAACAGGGGAGGAGCGATTATATATTTTTGAAGCAAATCAGTTCTAGTATTGTCCCGGCACCCGGACTTTTTTTATTTAAAAAAAATATTCTTACATATTTCTTTGCAGATCCGCCCTTCTTGGGCTACAATATGAGTCCATAGCCCTAGTCCTGCAGGGCACCTATTCCCTATATGGCACCTACTTCCTGGCCTTGAAGGAGCAATGATCACATGGCTTTAGTGCTAATTTGTCTGACACAACCTAACATAACATTATATATTTGGTACCCTAGCCCTGCGGGGCACCTGAAATACAAGTGCACCCAATCCTGCAGGACAACTAACCCTGTGGGGCACTTTCTTAAGTTTTATAGTGCGAATTTGCCTGACCCAACCTAACCTAACCTTGTTTTTTTCTATTATTGATACCCTGTCCCTGCTCTAGCCCTGTGGGGCACCTAACCCTGCAGGGCACCTAACTGTTAGGGATCCAAAGGGTAGCAAAGAGTCATGTGATCATCTGGGAAGTGAAATCTCTGCCCTGTAAGAAGCTACAGAGTGCCAGGACAATTATACTAGTTCCAGGCCATATTTTTTCTATACGAGTGGGTTGTTAAATTACCATTATTCCAAGGCAAGGTTAATCAAGGACCTCCACTGAATAGAGGACTCGACTGCGCACTTCAAAATGGGTAGTACTACCTACGGGACTGTACCAAAAAAGAAAAGTGCCATAAAATGGAGGTATTTCATACAAACCCATTAAACAAAATGTTTCTGGCTTTGTATGAGCACCAACTTCATGGTGTTAAAAGCAGAAAGCAATAGCTTTTTAATTAGCTGAGTAAAGTTGATACATTTTCTTGGTACACTTCCGTAGTGCGCAGTCCTCTTTTCAGAGGCCCTTGGTAGAGCATGCTGTGACTTTACTGGTTATGAGGCTTAGTAATGATATTTTCAATCTCCAAAAAATTGCTCATTCTCTATTCAGAGTAATCTTAAATCTCAATTATCGTTTTTTTATTTTATATTTTATCGGAATATGACATTTGTCACCACTATATAATTCATACTAACTGACAAATATTAACCGTTGGCCAGCAACCTGCCTTTGCTTTCTATCTATTCTATGATTGTTTTGGAAAAAGAGTTAATAATAAATAACTGTTGTACTGTACTGCCTTAATTTCCTTATAAAACTACATGGCATACGTGAACAATAATTATGTGTACACCGTAGCGACCATTGAAAAACCTAGCAACACAAAAAAACACGAACATAAAAATCAGTAAACTAACAACATAGAACCGCAAACATAAAAATCAGTCATCAATTGCACGTTGACCTTTTGAGACTGATCATTCCTTCTAAAGAGCGTGTTAAGTAGTTTCAATCATGTCATGCAATAAACAGTATCCCTGCATATATCTTGTGTTGTTAACATTAATAAGTGCAACAAAAGCTGGTTTCATCCCTGCTGAAGCTGGTCAAACATGTGGCTCTGGCGAGCTTCCCTTCAGGCTTGCCAAGAAGCTGATTACGCTAGACGATGCTAAACCATGTACGCTTGTGTCAGACTCAAAAAGCTTCAGCACTGTTTATGCTAGCAATGTCATGGCAACTGTTGCAGGTGAGTCAAGGAAGCTGGAGACAGTAAAAGTATACTCTGGGTAGGGAAGGGCAAAGTTACTCTAGGTAAAATCTTGCGACCACTGCGGAACTTGTAATGTGCCTTGAAGCCTCCCTGATGGAGAGCTGAGGCAAGACTTCCAAAGTTACACTGAATGCATTGTGACTGAGTGAGTCCCTGCAGTCAGCAGAGTCCAACTATTAAAAAACTCAAAGCTCTTCCTTAGCGCAAAGGAAGAACTTAAGGCTGGATTCAGCCAATGAGGAAAGAGTATTTGGGCTTAAGTTCTTCCTTTGGATCAAAGGAAGCCCTTTGAGTTTTTTAAATAGTTGGACTCAGTATTGTTGGATCTCTTGCCTCAGCTCAGCTATAGTACAGCAAGGTTTGAGCGAGAGACTATGATTACTACGTAACGAGACCGCCGAGTAAACTGCCACATGGGACCATTTTCAGTGGATGGAGGGTATTCGCCACCTATTGGAAGAAAAGTGCATACATGAGATTAAATTCTTTCCCTGACACTAGGTGGCGAAAACCCTCCATCCACTGAAACCGCCATTTTGTGGCAGTTTACTCGGCTGTCTCGTACGTAGTATCCTGAGTCTCTCTTTGAGCCAATTATGTTGATGTTCCGCCCCAATCTCAGATCTTTATGTACTTTGTAGCTAGCTTTTAGGGGTAGGGCGGGTTTAACTCAACTGTTTAACTAATAGGCGAATGAATGTATTATACTGATTTTCTTGGCATGGTTGGTTCAGATTACATTAATAGGATTTATTACAAACATCACATGCACATTATTTCAATTTTTATTGCAAACCTACTTAACATTAATTTGGTTAAACAGTAAAATTGGCTACTGTGCAGTGTTACCCGCCGAGAATATATTTTCATAAGACCGCATTACTGTATACTGTGGTGGGATACACCAACAGTTACTAAAGTACAGCATGCATGCGGTCTTAAGCTTACTTGGCTGCTGTTCTAAGGCTATTTTGGTCACTAAGACCGCGCTTCTTCAAAGTCAAAGGGCTGTACCACAGCCACAAAACAGTTACTGTAGTTTTTTAACTTCTTTCTCGGCGGGTAGAATTAGCATTAGTCTGTACAGTAACTGGCTTTACTGGATAAATAATATATTGAAAGGTAATAATTGGTGTACATGTTCAATTGAAAATAGCAACGCGAGGTAATTTGTCCACTCAATGTCTTTGTTCCAATGATATTCACTAATACTTACTCTATTCGTCCCCCTCATAGGGCGGTCCGTATATAACACACAGATAATATCGTACGGCACATACTACAGGCTGCCTGATAGCCCGTGCCAGTACAATTTTCTCTTATCTTGATGTCCCTTTATAATTACTTGTACTTTGGGACAGTATGTTTGTGGTAAACGGTATAAATGTATCCATAAAATATGTTTCCATTTCTAACGATCATTCATTATAACCTGGTATATACAGCACAATTATAATTTAATAATTCTACAAATCCGCAGATTGAAGAGTCCGACCTAATACTGACACCATAATATAAATAATACCGGCTGCACAAGCTTATACACTGGTACTTTTTTAAATATATGTAACATATCATTTTACCTTCAAACATGTAACTTCTAAGATCTAATTATAATTAAGAGCATGTTTGTTTGGAGTATATTTTCATATTTTTGGGAAATCCTGAGCAATAGCAATATACATACAAAGTAAGCTCGGTTATCAAACATTAAATCAAAGATACAATAATTAGGAACAGTAAAAATCATATTTAATGTGCTAGGATCCGACTTGGGCCGAAAATTAATTTCGTTATTTTATGTGCTTAATTGCTTAACAGTAATATGTTTTACAATATCAGAATTGTTATTGAGTTGTTATTGTAAAATATATCACTTTAGTAGATATTGTGAATGAAAATATTAATTAATATGTTTGTCTGACATAAGCTACAGTATGAAGTACATTAAATTTAGTAGAAACATGACAAAAACATGTTTTCTATGTTGTATATTTGCTTATGAAAGACATATTTTTACAATATTACTAAAGTTAAAAAAAACATATCCCAGGATTTTGCCAGCCAATTTTAAAGGAGAATTTTGCATGATTATTTGTAAATAACAGGTAATATACAAGTATTACCATAGTAATTAGCTAATTAGCTCTTCAATCATTACACAAAAGTGTCTAAATACATTCTTACTGTAGAGTTATAGCATGTTCTACATATGACGTACATTGTTGGAAGTTGTTTTGATATTGTACTGTTGATTAGACATTCGGCTTTGGCGTACATTAACAGTAACCCCAATTATCGTAAATATAAAACATAATATAAAAGCAACAAAAACACAGACACATCCAAACCAAATAATAATTAATTTTTACATGAAGTACATAAATTTGATAGAAACAAAATGATATCAAAACATATATGTTTAATGATCTTATATCAGCTCTGTATATACATATCAAAGCAAAATCTATGTATTACAATATAAGCTAAGCTTAAGCAGTACAATTTTTATATAAATCAGAAGCACTGACTATCTCGTCAATATGATCAGCTATAATTATGCAATAAAATAAACTTGGGCTATCAGCGTTGATAATCCCACAATATGACATTTCATTGCTTATTTTTAAATAGTTACTGTGCATCCCTCCTAGGTATATATGATTTTAGAGCACCACCAGTCCTGCACTATTTCAGTTTCATGGCAATAGAGCTACACGTGCAAAGCCAAGAGGGACCCGGAAGGTGGTCGACCTTTTTATTGCTTATTTTTAAATAGTAATTACTGTGCATCCCTCATAGGTATATATGATTTTAGAGCACCACCAGTCCTGCACTATTTCAGTTTCATGGCAATAGAGCTACACGTGCAAAGC
>LR142695.1:0-10145 GCA_900659605.1 Tisbe holothuriae
TCCTGGGCAAGGATCCGCATCATGCGTCCTCAGTCTGAAGGCGGAGGCTGCTCCTGGGCGAGCACGTCCAGCTGCCAATCCCTGTGCAAAGATACGGAGGACATGGGGAGGCATGGATCCCCTCATCAGGGTCAATAGACCAGCGACCTTGCTAAGGGCAGTTGTGAGGTAGTTGCGATGTGGTTCCATGCTGCCCTTGTTGGGGGTAGTGGCAAATAATCTTGTCCTGTTAAATGTTTGTGCAATAAATCTCTTTCCTTAGAAATCATGTATGAAGTAAAGTGCAAAAAGTCTTGTGCAAATAGTCCTTTGTGGAGTAAAAGTGCAACTAAGCTCGTTTTTTGTGGTGCAATAAGTCTCTTTAGCTATGATAGTGCAAAAAGTCCAAATTTAGGTTTATAAAGAGTCATACAAAGTCAACCTTTAGCAGAGGCATTGTGACTCTTGAGTGATGCTATTTTTGTTCATTATCAATAACAGTCTTCAATTGACACTTAAGTCACTGCAACATTCTACAACTCTTATGTTCACAGTTAATGTGCATCCTCAGTTGCTTTTTCAAGATGAAAAAGAGCACACTCATTTTGTATTCTTATGTTCAAAGTCAATATGATCATGAACCTTCAATGTCTACTCTAATCCGCACATGTATGCAATGATGTAACATTCCTTATTCTCATTGCAGTGCAAGTGTGTATAACCTAAACACATTGATTATTGTTAGCCAGCTTAGCTTGATTATAAAATTTATATTTACATTTCATTCATATTTGAGTGCTTTAAGTAAATTTCAATTTAAAAACTAAATTCTGAACAGATATAGGATTACACAAAAATGTTTTGACTGTGTATTTATTTTCGAAAATTTGGGATCTATGACCCTAAAAGAAATTCATTAGATGTAAGTAATGTAGAGTACACTTTTAATGCATCACCTCAATTATATGAGAGCCATGTTGTTTATAAGAAATGCAGGTGTCAAATACTGACAAGTGACATTTAAAACTGTAATGCTAAGCTTAACCCTATATGCATGACAAATTATTGGCAATAATATAAAATTATAAATGAGTGTAACTTTCTGTCAAATCTCACAACGGTCACATTTAATGCATCACATGAAAAAAATGCATGTGAAATTCAAGAACTGGGATCATAGGATACATTTTAGTTGATTATTTGGGAATAGTGTTGGAAAAACAATTCCTGTAAAAACAAGTACCCTGTATTATCATGTCTTTCAAAAACAAGTATGAACTATTGTAGCAAATACTCAAGGGCTGAAAAATCAATTTCTTTAAAAAAAATAAGTTTTGTAGAATCAAGTGCTCTGCATAATAATGTATGTGGATGGAATTCCATATTATTACAATGGAAATTGTTATTCAAATGAACCTAGGGTCCCTAGCTATGGAGAAGAACTTTCGTTTTTGTGAATGGCTAACCGCAGACAACGAGCGATTTTATTTTAGTTAACAGCCGTTAGATGTCACTGTAAATTCGCTAACTTCCTGTTTCCGGTTCTGTCACGTGCTCAAAGGCCTCAAACACAAGACATTAAAGCTGAGAGCAGCTGAGAGACTCGCTGAGATTTCTTTCCTTCCCCTCTTTTTTGTGTTGGGAGCCAAAGAACATTACTCAACTAGAAATGTAGTTATCCCATGCCGTCCTGCAGAGAAACTCTGCGTGTTGACTGCATTTCCCTGATTTGTTGAAGCTTTGTAGAGGTCCTGTTGTGTGTTATTGCAAAAGGTTAAATGAGAGTTTGCTTCCTCTACTTTTCTGAGCTCTATTATGCCTTCAAATTGCCCCTATAGAGTCCATACAATCTTTCAAATATGCTGTTGATCTTCGTTTCTAGTGGAACGGTACACTTTCTTTGATGAGGGAAGGAATGCATTAGGGACAATAGCTTCATGAAAACTGCATCTGTAGATTATGAAAATCGAAGCAATAATTCATTTAACAAAAAATAACCATTAATAAAAGTCATCTGTATAATTTAAGTTAACATGCCAGTACATTGTTTAGATGTATGTATGTCTGTCATAGTCGGAAATATGTTTAATTTTGGATCATTTTTTCCATATAAAAGGACTTTTGCTTTGGCATCCCTCCCCCCACCTACCGCAGTTGGAGCTCAGCAGGAGGGGAAAATGTCAAAAAATGACTTTGCCAACCGTTTTGTAGCGCCATCTAGTGGATGGAATAGTGTTCAAAATGGCGTCTATCTGCGGTTAGCCATTCACTGCAAACTTTGCCATGAACACAGTCTTTATGCTGTTTCAAATGACCAACTAATCTGAACTAGTTAACTATATTGTGAAAGCCATAGGGGTAAAACTTGGTGAAAGCCAATCAAACTCAGCTTTGTCATGAACACAGTCTTAAGTTTATGCTTATTCAAATGACTAGCTAATGTGAACTTCATTGTGAAAGCACACCTAACTTAGCTTTGTCATGAACACATTCTTTATGCTGATTCAAATGACCAGATAATTTGAACTACATTGTGAAAGAACAACAAACTTAGCTTTGCTATGAACACAGTCTTTATGTTGGGTCAAATGACTAGCCAATGTGAATGTACTCCAAATGTAGCTCTGTCATTGTGCCCTTGTTTGTCATGTACACAGTGTTTAATTGTTGTTTCAAATGACCAACTCATGCATATGAACAAGCTTGCTAAGTCATGGCACACTTTGTCATGAACACAGTCTTTTTTCTTTATAATTAGCCTGAACAGGTCATAAACCGCAATATGTACAATCAAGGCATGTATAGTATGCTTCTTACCCTCACAAACTTCTAAATAGAGACTGGATGAAACTTGACATTACCAGTAATTACAATATTACAATAATTACCGCGTTGGATATTCTTCCACATGTGAAACATGCAATCAACAATTGATGCCCTCCAGATCGACATTAATTTTGAACATTAATCAATGTCCCAATTTTTATTGACAGTCCACAAAGTATGCTAGGATCTTATATAAAGTATTATTAAATAGTTTGATGGAATCAATGAGTTCAATATTGATATGATGGATGTTAATTGTTTGGCCCAATCTGAGTTAGTTACAGGGCAGTAGCAGTCAAAACTACTCAAATATTTGGCCTTTTTGCACTACATCAGGGGACTTTTTAGGAAAGAGACTTTTTGCACTTTTACTATTATTGAGATTTTGAAGGAAAGAGACAATTTGCTACAGAGATTTTAGAGGAAAGGATTATTTGCATGTAGATCCCTTGTTGTTGATGGTAAAGCCAAGAAAGGATAGGTAATAAGTAAGTTTTAGTTTATAAAGAAAGTGGCGTAATTAAAAGTACTGTAGTATACGTACAAGTAGTACCAAGAAAGCTACTACCATAGAACACTGAAGTACCATGTTCAAGTGGTATATGCTAGTTACTGTACCTGTATCGCAAGTTGTTCGATCAAGTCAAACATACTTTCAGTCTTTCAGCATTATAAGATCAAATTTAATTATGGGTGAATGTGTTTGAGCGCAAGAAATTTTATTCCCTTATGAAATGTAAAGTATTAAGTAGCGACGTCCAAACTTACGTCTACAATCAACGTACATTTAACGTCCATAGAGTATTGCAATCTTCTGGAAAATACAAGTTTTAAATGAAATAACTACAGAGCAGTGATAAATTGAATGTATGTATTTTAAGTGGTTGAACTGAAAGGGAATGGACCATTTGATGTTATAACTAAAGAGCTACAGTACCCAAAGAGAAGCCATAACCCCTGAAATTGGAACTTTTTGCTTCGATTGCATCATTTCCCTCTCTTTATACTCGAAACAAAATGAACTGAACCCTCAGTCTTCTCTACATATTCTCAAAGAGATTTTATTACTACTATCTAGAGGCGAATATGTCCCGTCCCGCCTGCCTGCGTTGCCTGAGTGTTGTGTGAAGCATTGTAGTGCTGCTGAATTTTGATTCTAAAAGGTCTAAGAGTGACTCAGCTAGCCTGGGCTGGCTGGGGAAGAAACTAATTAAAGGTTATTAAAGCTAAATGACATCCTCTCATCAAAAGTGCATGTAATAAAGTTAAGAGGCAATGCAAAAATTTACTTGTCTTCTTAAGTACTTATATACAAAAACTATGCCTTTTTGACTCAAAAAAGAATTATTTCGTAGTATTTGCACGCACTCACGCCCACACTGGTGCGTGAGTGGGTGTATAATAAACTGAGCGTTTGCACGCACACACACCTTGATTGGGTGTGAGTGAGTGCAGGCAACCAAGGCAGGAAGCCTTTTAGCACACAAAACGTCAGGGTTGCTATTGATATTCGGTTCTAGCTTGTATTACTACTTCTATGGAAAAAACCGTCTTGTATTTTAATACCATTACATATTAGAAAGCCTGGGTGGCAGGTCTAAGCTGCTCGAGATAGTTGCAGAACAAATTAATTGATTCCATACAATAGGTTTCAATGAAAGGTTCAAAAGTGCTTGGAACTGGGGGAAATCAAATTGTAAGTAAAATTGGCAAAAATAGATATTTAGATCGATTTTTGGTATCTCCCCAGAGATATTGTAGCATCCAGGGAAATTTGGGGTCCACGTGCTCAACTTAAAAATTGATTCATTTCTGAATCCATTTATGCAAATATGATATTTATATATGTAACTGTATTGCAGCGGGATGCCTCTTGAAACCCTTGATTCAGCTATTTCGAGGGAAAAAACATGCGCGCTTCATATTAATATTCGCTACCATGATGGCAAATACATGTAAAAAACTTGAAAACTTGAAATAGATTCGGCATTGACGTACTGCTTCTACTTCGTTTTAATATTGTATATTCTGCCTATTCAAAATACTCTTCCAAACATTATTAGCCATGTCCTTGAAAATATGACGTTTCATTTCTGTCTTTAAAAAGTGTTACTATGATATGGAAGCCCTGCAATTGCTAGAAATGAATTACTACCTAGAAGATATGCTTAAATTAAACTTGTATGCCCTCTCAAATTTCCATCTCATTTGTCTTTGTGGAGCTTCTTCTAAAGAAACGCCAATTATGCTCAATTGTGGGCTGCATACATCCTGGTTTGAAATGTAGCCCTTAAAGCTACGATTTAGTGACTAACATACTATGTCGTAGAGCACTGAACACCAGCTTACTATGCAATAGTTTAATTTTTACTGTTCGAAAAACGGTCGTTCAACACCTAAATCATAACTTCTCATTATGAAAACTTTTATTGTCACACTTCATTAAAAACTTGCTGTAATAAAGTGCAAGTAGTGATATAATTGGCCGTGTCATATTAATCAGCACAAATGCACAGCCAGGTATGGATATCGATAGAAATTACATTTAAGAAAATTCCTAACTGTAGTCATCTAGTCAGATATGACATTACGTGGTAGTAGGTAGAGCAGGTTGGCTTGAAGTTAAGCTATTTTTAAGTAGCTAATATTTTGGTTTCATGTAGATTGGGGCACCTAAATGTAATTAATTTGACATGCATCTACGTAATGCCTAATGAGACATTGGCCTACATAGCGAAGGTGGTTGCGGCTACGATAAGCGCTGCTTTTATCACGTATTCAATTACGAGTAATAACAATATGGATTAGATATAGAGTACATCCCACACATAATGACATCACTTAGTGTAATGCATATATCAAAAATTGCATGTTTATGTGTGTACTGCAATAAGAATAGCTTGTCAATGGTATCAATAAACGTATCTCCCGAACTATATGCTTCATCATTATCCTTAACAATACACATGAAACCACTATACTTATGCCATTATATAGGTTTAATATCAAGTTTTCTTGTACGCATATCATTATTTGCAGTTTCTTACAGTCGTGTAAAATTACTCCAGTTATGTTCCGTTCCATTTTCTTAATAAAGAAACCCAATGACTCGACTTTTATGGCCTTATTCTGTTTGCTACTGATTATATATATTTGGTAAAGATAATATCAGCGTGCATGAAAATGCCAATTTGCCTTGGAACAAATATGGGGTTAACATTGGTTAAAGGTTCTTTGAATTAGGGCACTCCTGAATGCGTGAATACTAGAGAATACAAACTATAAAAGTAATGTAGTAGATTTGATGACGACATCAGACTGTGTCACAAAACAGGATATAATACACGACATAAAGCTTCTCATGAGTAATGCAGTACATTAACAATTATAATGTTGATATGGATGGTGTACCTTTCACGATGGTACACTTTTCCTTCATATGGTACATTGAATTCACCCCACATAAAAGTACTTATCTGTTACAACTGGTTCGTACAGATTACTTTGCTGCAGTAAGAAGTACTTTATACCATCTTAATTTGTTTATAAGGGAGTAAATACCCTCATATGGGGGTGCTTTATCCAACATTTATATAAAATATACTTTGTACGTTCACCTAAAAGAAAAAAATATATTGTATCGACGTTTAAACTATCAAAAATTAACCCCTTACGTTGCGCACACTTTGCAAAAGCCTCAATCTGCTCGTAGTATCGTTAGTTGTAAGCATGATTTCAGAGCAGACAGCAAACTACAACACATAATAGCATGGTAAAACAAAACTATCCATACCTTATACCAGTTCCAAATCTCCGCCAACCTCTCCTCCTCCGCCCTCGACCTGACCTCCCCCTCCCCCACGAGTATCGGCGTCGCCCGCACCGTCCGGGACGGCACCAGGAACGCCTCCGTCGGCATCAGCAGCCCGCTCAACCATAACAGCAATGTGCATATTCTGATCATGTTGGTTTAAACGTGTGCTTCTTCGGCGAGGCTTGGAGGCCGAATGGCAGCGAGAGCACGAGGGGATCGAGTGTAATAGTAGTTGTGAATTGGGTGTTCGTTCTCGAAGGAGAAAGAAGGCAGCAGCAGCGCGAAGGTCGGGAAAAGGCGGGAAAGTCGGCCGTATTAAGGAAACATTGTAAGCCGTTACTGGAGTACTTGTTTAAGCATAATTAAATGCATTGTTACATGATTTAACTTAATTAGCTTAAATTTTATCAGGGTCGTATGTGGTGACAACGGTATGTAAGCTATCAGTTTTCTTAGTATACTTTGTTGGTAATGTCAACTATTCTCCTGGAGTATTAGTCATTCAGATATTAGAGACATTTGCACTAGAATAATTTAGTTTGCAAAACCATTTTCACAGAGAAGTATCAATTGGATCCGGAATCTGTAACTTGCAGTATGTACCCAAGGTGTATTTTAAAATATTGTGTTTAAATATGGTATTTGAGATTTCTCAAGAACCGAGAAGTTACTATTTCCGTTTGCATTTGGAATTAGACCTCGGTTGCACCCACCACCTTGTCAAAATATATGGGCCAATGCAAATATGAAGGAATATTTTGTCGGATTAGCATCTTGACCAAGAAAGTTGTAACATTCTTGCCATTGACCAGACTGCCACTAAACTGATAAAACGGGTCGATATAAATAAATTTATTTAAATAATTTGTTAATGCATAGACTTTCCAAAGTGGTTAAATTGAAAACATGTTAAGAGGAACTTTTACAAAACATGAATTATATGTTCGGAGAATAAATTTCATTGGATATTACCTATCAACATTTCACATATTTGCCCTGCATCCGTGTTTATCTACCTGTCGGTCCATTGCAAATTGTTCAGCCACAAGAGCAAATTCAAAAGTTTTGCTACCTGGACTAATATTAGCTTTAACACTTATATGACTTAGACTGGGTATCGCAGGATCCAGGACTTGAACCCCAACAGCCGCCTTGCATGGGAATCCACTATGCTAACCATTCCTCCACTAGCATGTGCTCTCCTCCTATTAACATTATTCTTCTCTTCCCCGTGGGAGTTTTAAGGATGTGACGAACTGGGTGACCGGAAAACTCGACACCATACATACTCGACACCACGATTTTTTCGCCACATTTCAAACTCGACACCAGGAAAACTCGACACCATACATTTTCGTCATCATACATTTCTGACACCAGAAAATTCAACCCCAGTACATAACTCGACACCATTACATAACTCGACACCATTACAAACATTAATACGTAGCATTAAGGTACATACCAAACTTGAAGTACAGAAAAGCCCGGACTTTGGAGATTGCTGTTCTTTATGGACATACATGTGACACTTAAGCTGTACTGTACAAAACCTGTTGCAACATGCCCATTCTGATTAAATTTGATGGATATTCTTCGAGATTTGCTCCTAGATCATTTATGTTTAATATGGCCATGCGGCGGGACTTTAGCCATTTAGGTTTAATCACCCACCCTCTCTACGGCTTTTCTTTTCACTCAGAAGGCAACTTACACAGGGATTAAAGAGGAGAACTTTACCCTCAGGCCTCAGGGTACTGCACATTACATTTGTACGTGTGGTCAGTTAGAAAAAAATAGAGTCAACATATTTTAAAAAAATACTCAAAGAAATTCCTTTGAGCCAAAGGGAGTATTGGATTAAGCAAAGTACTGGATTCGGAACCTCAAATTCATTTACTGAGCAACTTTGTGTTCATTATTTCACATCCTTCCTTAATTTATCCTTCCTACCATATGCGCCCAAAATAATTTATAGGAATCATTAGTCAATAGCAGTGAAGAAAAATACATTGTACTCATTACAGTGCAGTGGTTGTACAAAAATGAAGAGTTATGCACGGATCCGGATCCAGATCAATCCTCGGCCCGGATTTGGCTCAAAGTTTATAGTATAATACAGAGACAAGACAGGCGTCGGAGAGTGCATTAGTAAATACAGAGACATGCATTTATTTAATCTTTATGGTGTCCAGTTTTATGGTGTTGAGTATTCATGGTGTCGAGTATTCATGGTGTCAAGTGATATGATGTCCAGTTTGCCTGGTGTCAAGTTTTCCTGGTGTCGAGTTTTCCTGGTGTCAAGTTTGAAATGTGACGAAAAAATCGTGGTGTCGAGTTTGTATGGTGTCGAGTTTTCATGGAACCGAAGAAGATATTAAAGAATGTATGTATGTATGTGTATTTGCATCATTTGGACATGTTATCAATTACAACAATTACATGTGTTTATCATTATCATTTACATTTGGTTTGTTTCCTTCTTTTTCTAATTAGTTATACAATAGGTATATTTATTTTAGTATTGTTTGTTGAATGGATTGAGCAAGTCCGTAGCTTTGAGGATAGGGGAGATTACAAGCAGCAGCCAGATACGGATGGGAGAGAACAAACCGATGTGGATAAGAGTGAAGGTGAGTGCTAGTTTAAGCCTAGTTATAAACTGTTAGTTTATACTTTATAAAATCAGTTTTTTACTACATTAATATGCACGTTGCGCGTTGACCGATCCGAATATGGGATCATTTTCTTAAAAGGTATAATGATTACCATATTATTAAAAATGCTTGACGACGGAAAATTACTCGTGATATAAAATGTTGTGAAATATTGATACCTTTTATAAGTGTCAATTCTTTTTGTCTGAATAATCAATATTTGAGATTAAATCGTTATTACAGACTGAAGGCTGGCTGACAAAAGGCATGGACCCAAAAATATCGATTTAGACTCCCTGTTCATAAACATGTTTTGCAGCTAGGCCCAAATTATAATTATAACTTTCAGTATTGCTCGTGTTAAACATACAAACTCAGTCATAAGTAGTGTAATAATAACTTCATAATGGGTTTCTTAACCCGGTTTTTGTTGTTCATGAGTGTCTTGGTGGCTAATCCAGTTAGAGGGCATGGCTGGGATGGTAAGAGTTAACAATAATTAGCTTCATATTGAC
Source organism: Tisbe holothuriae (assembly GCA_900659605.1). Classification (NCBI taxonomy): domain Eukaryota; kingdom Metazoa; phylum Arthropoda; class Copepoda; order Harpacticoida; family Tisbidae; genus Tisbe; species Tisbe holothuriae. The sequence goes on from LR142695.1 coordinate 9,792, forward strand.
CATACATGATACAAATGATGCAATAAACTTGTATTCATCCCCGACAAACCAAAAATTCGTTTATAAATAATTTATCTTCTTTAATCCTATACCAGACTCCCCCACTAAGGACGACCCTTGGAATGATGACTGGATGGAAGAAGAATTTGGAGACTGGATGAATGATCCATACAAGGTAGTAAACGTGAAATATTTTTGTTGTGTATAATACATTTTGGGCCCATTAATCATGACTGTATTGCATTATAGAAGCAAGCCATGACAGAGCTGAAGACTGAGACCATTGCCACCCTCCGGGTGGCTCTCCGCTGGGATCGACACCGTCCGGGCGGTCCCGAGGAAGCCGTGAAGCTC
>LR142697.1:0-10128 GCA_900659605.1 Tisbe holothuriae
GGCAGAGCAGGCTGGAACTTTTGACCCCTGCCGTACTCTCAAGCCAGCCAACTGGTGGCAGTTCTCTTACGCAGTTAAAGGGAACTAGGGTGTACCGTGTACGAGAGAAAAAGGTTAAGCCGTGAACATTTAGCGAGTACATCTTTATTGATTTACTGTGATAATATAATGGCCATTTTGTAATATGTAATAATTCTCAACTTAACAGGCAGTTTTCTATTTGATAAACTGCAGGTTTTTATATTTTAATATTGGTTCTAATAATACACGTTTTCTTGCAAAGGGTTGTTCCCCGCCTTTTTCAATGATATTGCTGCATGCTGTAGGTGGCAAATAATGTGCTGAATAGAAGAGGAGGACGAGAAAACTTTATGAGTACAAATTAGCGCCGTTTTGTCGTTGCCGCCAAGGTTGTAAGAGACGAGTGTACTTTTTCAAGTGCCGAAATATGCATACAGGGATGCCATTAATTGTCTTCCTTTATTATTTCCTCCTTACATGTCCCTGTTAGTGTTGCAAAGTATCATTACCGCGAGTCTTCTTCTTTTATCTGGTCCAATCAGTGTTTTCCTTCCTTCCTTCTTCTGTCTACTATGCATCTTGGCAAGAAGAGCCTAATTAAGGCCACTTATTTATTCTAGAATCTAGATAATGGCTGTAATAGAGGTCAACAGTGCTACAGGACAAAATTTAAACTTAAAAGTGTAATAATTAGTCTCAAAATATATTAAGCAAAACGCACCCAACTCTATGCATGCAACATATCATTCTAACATATTTGGGACAGTAATATATTTTAGTAATGTCTTTTTAAATAATACTATCGGTTTTTTCGTGTCCACTCTTTATGTAACCCTATTATAACCCGGGTGCAAAAATGTGCTTTGTATGCACAACACATTTAGTCACGTTAAAACGGGTTTGGGGGGTTGCTAAATCTAAAGACACAGCAGGAGTGTCTTCAATCTGCTTAACGCAGGGTTATAGATCCATATTATATGCAAGGATATATCCTCAAATTGTACTTATGAATAAAATTAAACATTAATTAGGTGACCAAACAAACAATATGTTTAAAGATATTTTTGCCAGTACATTTTGAAATAATACTAACAGTTACTTCCGTTTGCATGAATAACAGCAAAAAAGTTAATATATGCTAGGAACTAGAATGCAAATCTTAAACAAACACTGCAAACATTACCAGGAGCCTTCTTTGCAAAGTATATAAACTAATCAATGCTCAACGGATATTGATTTTATAGGAAGAATATTTTCGAGCTAATTTTGTGGAAGTTAATTATGAACCCCATTCTTCCTTGTTAGGCCTACTATAACATTAGTTAAACAATAGAGTTAATACATATATAAAGGTAGAGATTAATTTCGCACTGTCATTCTCTTCATACTTTCACCGTGAGCTCAAAAACTCCACTTTGCGTAACCTTGACAATGAAGCGGGAACATGGACGCGATTGAAGAAGAAAAAGTTCGTCGTCTTCTTTTGCTCCCGATACATTTGCAGCAGCTAAACTTCGTTTTTTTTCACTAGGGAAGAAGAAGAAGAAGCGGCGATTTGTAATCAGATAGTGCATTGAGATACCGACCAAACGTTTACTTCAGTTTAATCCTTCAATTATTAAGAAAAGTATATAAGTTATTTAAATTTCTTTCTATCCATTGAAGCATTAAATAAGCCCAAAAACTTAGAATATTAAAATAATAAATGAACACAGCCTTAACTACTACATACTCTTAGGCCATGTTAACTTTTACAATTAGTGTATACTCCAGCAAACTTCATTCTTGAATATGTTTCCAATATTAAGTACAAAAAACGATGTGTCGAAAACCAAATATCCCTCTTTTCTCTTCTCCTCTTCTTCCCGTTCTTCTTCCCAAGGAAGCAGGAACCTCGGAGTAATATTTTTTGCTGGCACATCTCGAAGTGTTCGACATATTAAATGTAATTACAGTTATTATTGATAAAAGAAGGTAATGTTATCCGTATTGACAAAATCAAGGAATTCTAGCAAAAAACGTAAAAAGAGTCAAAGAATGTTTGTAATCTTTTGCCGACACGTTTGTGAATAAGGAATGATGCTTAATCTATTCTTTATTAGTTAGAGAAGGTTGCATTGCAAGAGTAGGAAAAGAATGTTTTAAATATTAGTTCTAGGGTCTATCTTAATAAATGAAATTATATATAATTAGGTATCAATCATAAATCAGAACCAATCAAAAACTGCGTAAAGAATGACCGATAGGGGGCAGTGCAAAAAGGCTGCTCATTTAATGTTAAAAATGCCTTTGAGTATTTTTAAAGTAGTGCTGCTGGTGCACAGATAATGCTTTAGGGCCCTTTTAAAAACTCAAAGACAATTCTTTGCATTAGAGAATTGTAGATAGTTCTAAATCATATTTTCATATAAGCATAGGTCTTAACTAATACTATTAGTCTTGACTACACAATGTTATGCCTAAAATTAAACATTTATAGCATTCTAACCAGTAAATCGGCTAGTATATTAATTATTATGACACAAAGCGGTTTCCCCAGTTCAGACAAAGATATTTTATTACTACTATCGAGCTATCTTGTATTACTACTTCTATGAGTTCAGAGCGCGCTGATGCGCCATCTGGTGGCAAACTTTGTCAAATTTGAGCAGCCTTTTTGCAGCGCCGTCTTGCGGAAAAATTGTAGTAACTAAAGCTGATTTTACTTAAGATGTATACTGCATATACTGGATATAAGACAAGATTTCTAAGAACATGTTTGAATATATTTTTAAACGGCGAAAAGGAAAAACGGAAATTGAAAAAGTAAGAAAAGCTAAATATGATATCACCCGACCAAATATTTTAAACATTACACTTTCATTTGTAATTTTTTAAGTTGCCTTTAGCATTATAAGTGGGGTGACTTGGGTCCAAAACTGCATTATTTCCTTGGCTACTGGAGAGTTACTCAAAACCCAGTTCTTTACCAGTGCACAGTTTTCTGATATCTTGATTGAACTCGAAACGAGAGCAACTTTTAAAGAAAAAACTTCTCTGCGCACTCCTTACATTTTTCTATTGTAACATCGCCCAGGGCACTTACTTCCTTGTACGTATGGAGAGAGAGAGAGAGAGGGAGAGAGGGGGAGACAGAGAGAGAGGTATTCTGACTCGATTTCCATCTTCCTTTGAAATAACGTTGCCTCTTTGTATACTCCAAACTACGGTTCGATGGTTAACGACGTTACATTCTGTATTTTATTCGATGCTCATTTCGTAACGACAGAAATAGCGCACATAACCTTCCCGTCATGTAACTAATCATATTTTGTCTTGTTTAACATTTGTCATATTTACAAAACTGTGCATATGTTGCACATTTCGTAGTAAAATGCACATATTCGCTGCCAATGTCAAATGCCAGTAAAAGACCGATCCAGGTATATAGAAGCTTTCAAATCATCAAGAGTATCTCTGATTAAGAAGGCAGCAGCAGAATCGCCACCGACTGAATATCGATTAGTTTAACTAAAGTCTTAATGACAACAGAAAATACGCCAATTAGGAAAGCATGGAGGAAAGTGGGCGAAGGCTTCGAGTATATTAGACATAATTTATTTGTTCTAAACATTTTTAATTAGTCCCAAAGATAATTGCAAGAAACCCTTGCTAGTTTCATAAGAGATATGTACTTATAAAGTATGATGTATACTATCATGAATAATTTGCTTTATGTATAATGTAAGTCACAATTGCTTAAATTATCCTATTTTATCCACATCTGTCTGGTCGGGAATCCACAATCACTCTCACTTCGGTTCATGTTTCACACACACTCGGAGAATTACAAAGAGAGAGAGGATTGCGCGATATAAGCACTATATGGACATATTAGTAGCATTCAATATGCATATGCTATGCATACTTAGGTCCGTTTAACGTTTAAGGAGAGAAAAAGAGAGCAATAATATTCACAGAAATATTATCACACAGTTGACTTGCAGTTGTCCTCATGTGATTGTGTCTCTTTCCGGTGTGTAAGTAGTTTGTTTATCAAATGACAGTGCAATTTGTGTTGATTAGTGCATAATTAGAGGGTTATCATTAGTGTAGGCAGTGATAAGTGCAAATATAGTGACTCTGCCAAAATTAAGGTAAGACTCATGTCCTCATTTTTGCACCAAATGTCTAAGAATAACAAGTTGCATAAATCGCAGCAAAAAACTTTAAGCCTATTTATTATTCTTGTGCTCTTTAGTGTTCCATTACGTTATCGTATGTCTACAAAATGAGAGCTTAAGCACTTGGACTTTTTTCTGTCCTAAGGACAAAATCTCAATCTTGGAGTTCTCCTCCCTACGGCATTTGATTCACCAGAGGGAAAGGAAACTCAATTACTCATATAGGACATCCAGCCAAACTTGTGTATGCATTAAACATTGTACTTTAAAGTGTCACTTGTATTCATGGAAATTTATGTTTGGACAGTTGTTTCTACTCTCAAAGTTATACAAGTTTAATGCAAATGGAATATAAGATTCAATGAATATATTTGTACATTTTCTTTCTTGAGGGAGAGAGCGCCAGACGACATAGCGGATATAACAACATGCTAATCGACTTTTTCCAAACTTTTTACGACGCTGTTTGTATTGGAAAGTGCTTTTACCGACATTGCAGCAACGGAAGAAAACAATTCATAGTAAGGTATTTTACCTTAGCTGGTAATCACGCATATTCCTAGCGTAAACTTCTTGTATCCACATACGCAAAGTTGCTATAAAAATACTTAATTTATTTACTAGAACCTCATATGGGTAAACTAGATCCAATGTAAAAAAGCAACATTGACCGTACCATTTCATTCTCATTTCTGCTATACTCGAAATTGGAAAATGGAAAATAACGTACGTTTACAATAATAGTAAACACTAAGGCAATTGTGTTCTCCTTTCGCAATTATGTTATTATTTTGCAGCATCAAATCTGTATTTGTCAGCCTAGCAACCGCAATGGTCTTGCTCTAATTCCTCGGCTTGACCAAGTGACGCTTTTCACGAGTCATTAGCAGCGAATGGTCAAATGGGGCATTCGTCAGGGTTGCCATTCTGACTGAATGGAAAAGACATTTAAAAGTAAAAGTTGACCATTTCTTTCTATCGTTGCCATGTCCACTTGCAACAGTGTTTACGGGTGCAAAAGACACCATTCGTATTACAAGCAGTTGGCAACAACCGCTAATCGAGGCATATTTTCTATTTTGGTGTTTTATGCAGCAAATGGTTCAGTTCCAGCAGTTTCCCTTTCCAAAGTCACTCTAACATCATTATTATCCAGTAATCGGCCTGCTGTAGCCTTTTTCTCTCTCTTTGCCCCAGCTGCTGCTGCTTCTGCTACGTGCTCAGCCAAGTAAACGATGCAAGAATAGACCTGACTCGGTTTCTTCTTCTTACTATTCAGATGTCATGCTTTACGATGTAAAGGGACAAGTGAACAATGGGTACAAAAGAGGCAGGAATGACATATTTTTGTACCAAGGCATTATTTCATATAACAAATGTAATGTCATATATGTTAACTATATTTCCATTTATGGAGCCCTGATTAAAGAAGAACAACGCTGTACAGGAAATGTTGGCAATGGTAGGTATATTTGTGTCATTTCTGTGCCACATGAACATGTAGTTGTACATTTCTTTGTGAGATTAAGTACGACATGTAGTAGTTTGTTATATTTTATAACGACTGACTTAAATCTATCCAACCCAGGCTGAAATTTACTTCTTGAGTTTGAATTACACTAAGTTAGTACATATGTGGTAAAATGCAGTATGGGCTAGCAACCTGTCAGTGACAGTTGACCTTTTATTATATAACTAAACTCTACTTTTTTCTCTCTCGTACTACTTAATATTTAAATATTGTGAAATAAAGTTATATTCTATCAAAAAATATTATATTATATCTCTTCAACCCACTGTTCCTCCATCCATGGGTCTCCCTTTCATGAAGCATTGTTTGGATCTCTGGCCCGGCGTTAAATATCATATCTCTTGTTTACTCAGCACTGTCGATGTGAATGAAGGAAATTGAGACTAATCACACTTTGCACTCGGAAACATGTCGTGCGGGGATGAAAATTGGCCATGAAAATACAAGTGTAGTTCACATCTGCACCTTTTAAGTGCAATGATCTCAAGTTGAAGGCTGCTTGACATGTTATCAAAGGAGTTTATATTTTATATTTGCAACCACAGTGTTGTCATATAAAGCCGCAGCTTGTAAATAACAAAGCTGCTACAGCTGTTAGCCGTATGTAATGTCGACAATTCATCGGGAAACTAAAATCTTAATAATGTGTTGTAATATATTTTACAATACGTGTATATTAATCATGCACTGAACATTAGATACGAAGTATTCATAAGTAACTTTAAGTGCGTTTGGATGCAATATGCAGCAATGATATATTGACATTATAATTAGATATATGACATCTATGCTTCAATATCGGCCATTACTGTTTTCATCCCCCTCTGATCTCAATCTCTCCATTTGTGTTTCCGTTACCGATTCACATCACCGATAAATACACACTAAAAAGGTCAGCTAATAGCTGCTCTAAAATAACGTGTTTCGGTATCAGATAATATTGGAGCTGTAGAGAATGTTGTGAAAATATTTATATTACTGTTCTCCTCCTCCTTCATTCTCTGCACTGAAAAGCAAAATTCCAATGCAATAACCGTTACCCGGAGGGCATTGACGTCAAAATGAAGCCAACTATCACTTTGAGTACGTCATTTAAAAAGCTTTAAGTAAACTTGTTGACATGCAAGAGTCATGGTCATCAAATGAATAAACGTATGCGGTCATTTAAGTATAAAACGGTACAAAATTACAGAAACGGTACAAAACTACTGTATCAATGATACACTCTCGGAGAAAATCCGTTAATGAAAGAATCCCCTTCGCAGCATACTTTTCCCTTATGCTATTTCCAATACATTGTAGCCTAAGAGAGAAGAGAGGAGACAAGAGAGAGAGAAAGAGCGAGAGAGAGAGAGAGAGAGAGAGAGAGAGAGAGAGAGAAACTCTGCTAACCTCATGTGTGATATTCCCTTTCCTTCTCATTCTCCATTTAGTGTCTTCTTCTCATTCTCTTCTCACACACTGGAACTGGAGCTGCTCTCATCCTTCAGCAATCAGGGCTGCCACTTTGTCCATTTTACAATAAACGATTAATTCACCAGTAAGAGCACTTCAGTGAATTATATGTAATATCTGCCGTCCCTAACTAGTGTCGGTCTCCCACAAGGATAATCCAACAACACTCTCTGCCTCTGCTCAATAATGACTTCTGCGTAGAGAGAAAGGAAGGCCCAATATTGAGTATTTATTGTTCTAACATCGGCTGGTGAGCAGGAGAAGCTGAGCAATTGACAGCTTCAAACAATGATTATAACCAAATAGGAAAGAGCATCATCAGCATTTTCACATATTGTGAAGGTCTATCCAGGGGACGACCAGATGCATCCGCTTTCAAAGTTCGAAAGAATACACACATATATTTCTCCTCTCAATTTTTGATGCACTCAAACAGTGGTTTTATAACTAAAGATACCATCCTAAGTAAAAAAAGGTACAATGTGATAATATCCCATATTAATCCAGTGTGCTTTGGGCCACCTGAGGGTCTCAAGTTTCATCAAGGGTTCTCTAGCTGCTGCCTTTTGTGAGTCCTGCTTGGTTGAATTTGGTTATGTCTGGAAGTTGCTGCAGCAGCACAAACCAAACTAAAATGTGTTAGAATTACAGGTACAAAGAATTTACTGACACTGAAATGTATCTCTCTGTTTTTCCATTTCATTTGTGGCATTGACAAAAGCCGGTTCTTAATTCTCATTTATATACGGTCGGTTTCTGACTTTACTGCATCTAAATATATCCAATTTCAGTTCCTTGACAGTCATGGTGAGCAACCATTAGTTATTCTTCTTTCTCATCTACCCACAAAATCTTAGATCAAAGTGTAGAAAAAAGAGGGATTAAGGTTACTCCAAAAAAGTATTTTCTTATGCATGCAACTGTCACATAAAGTACAGCTGAAATGTAATGACTAATGTTGCAAAGTACAGTTCGAAGTGAGGTGCTAGGCACCAAGTAAAATGATTGGCAAAAGTGCTTAAAAGGCATAATGTACAACTTTTGCAATGTTAAAGGTTGAGCATTGACTATTTAATGCACTTAACAGTTGTGTAACCTTCACATAAGAGCTAAATATAAACTTTTATGTGGTTGCAAAAAGAGACCTTTTCCGTTCGTTATATATTTATGTATTGTTTGAAGCCTTTTGCGGTAGTAGGAATGTTTTCTTCTGCAATGAAGAAGCACAAAAATACACACCGGATGTAACTTAACTTCTTAAAGTATGACGTTTTGTGCTCTTTTTAATAAATATTTTATGTATTCTATTAAAGAATAGCGTTCTGTATACTTTAATTACGCCTTTATAAATTTTAGTAAATGTCAAGGACTTAAAGCATTATAATAAAAAGTTAAAACACTTGTGCTGTTACTGTCACCGCGTGAAATGATGACTTAACTCCCCGAGCAAACTTGAAACAACATTTTAATTACACGTACTTGGCATTGACATAAAATGCATGATTATTTAGTTAGTTACAGCATTAATTATCAATAAAAGAAGTAATGCATACTTTAATGCATTTAGTATATTGCTGTGTTTGGATGGGTATGATATGCCTTCACAAGTGTTTAAAAGCACGAGGATTGAGGGAATTATGTGGATCCGCCTCTCTCTAGGAAGCTCTAAAAATACTACCTTATCAGTTGAAAATCAATGAGATGTGTCATGAATCACCTGTGGCTACAACTACACAACTGCAGAAAGTGTGTTGAACTCAGGTTTCAGATCAATTTAATACATGATTAATCACGTTATAAAGAGTACCTTCTACGAACAGATCATATACTATTTGCATATTACAATCATTATCTATTCTTACTCAGCATTTCCCTATATTTTTGAGCTCGAGTCTCAAAGTACAATTTGTGGTCGGACACGTCTCAGCACAATTTCCTCTTCAATACTTTTATGTGGTAAAAAGAGAGGAGGGAAAATTATATTCTTTCATGGTGTGAGGAGGAGGCAGACCAAACGATTTTTTTTGCCTTTCATTATGCATGCATGCAGAGTTGCTCTTGAGTGGGCCGGCATGGATTTGCCTTCCTACCCCCAGGCCATAGCACCATTTATTGATATGCACATGATAACAATGTATTAAGCCCAGTTTAAAGCTCAACGTTTGTGAGTACTTTGATGTATAAATTAAGAAAAAATAGGGTTCCATAGTATATTTCCTCCCATGATGTGTGGGCCTCTTCTTTCTCTTTCTTTTTTGCTCAGCATGAAAGCACTTCATCGTCCTCCTTGCATGAGTGTGTGTGTGAGAGCTGAGCTTTGAGAGATAAAGAAAGGAAATCCCTCTGGCGTCGGATTGGAGAGCAACTCTACTCCAGTCGATATGGCTAGCTACATATTGAGCAATTGGGACACATAACATGGCCATAAAACTATTCTTATGCGATCATAATTTGTCATAAAACATCTTGATTGCTGAACGAGTCACTGAATAATCAAAACTGGATCATTTACAGTCTCATGCATTCTTATTTATGTGTATGTCAGCACATTTAGTCACATTCTAAAAACAGCTATAACTGCTTGTTTTTAATGTCCTCTCTTCTTTATGTCCATTTCTTGTGCCAGCTTAAAGAGGGGGAGAGCCAGAATGACTTGCTACACAAAATACATATGAAGTCATGTGGCCAAATATTCTGTCCATGTAGATGTTATATTCATAGGGGGATATCTTCCTTCAGAGTGTATGTATACAAGTCCTTTGAACGGGAAAGGGGTCAGAAGATTATCTCTCTCTATCTAGAAAAATTGGTTGTGTACACAAATGGGCAGTGGAGGGATGTTAATGTTTAATATCACAAATGGGACAAGATGGATGGGGTACCCGCCGAATCTGGTTCAGTTTCAACGTTGAACTCAACGTCGCGTGAACCCAACGTGAAAAACTGCGCCGTGAATCT
>LR142698.1:0-10142 GCA_900659605.1 Tisbe holothuriae
AAACAAAAACATCAACAACAACAACAACAACAACAACAACAACAAAAACAACAACAACAACAGGAACAGTAGTAGTAGCGGTTGCATTAGCATCCACTTACCTGTGCACCAAAAACCATCCCCGTAATAGCCTGGTGGACAGATGCACTTGTATGATCCAATAGTGTTGACACAGTACCCGTCTGCATGGCACTTGTCCATGCCCTGCTCGCACTCATCAATATCCAGACAGAGGTGCGTGGGATCACCGGCAAATCCAAGCTCACACTCGCAACTGACGGAACCGGGGCTGTTGACACACTCAGCATTGACGCCGCATGTGGGCCGGTCCCAGTGGTTGCACTCATCGATGTCTACAGAGCATAAAAGTTACAATATATCCGTGGATGGTCTTGTGAGCAAAACTCACCCTCGCAGACATATCCGTTTCCCTCAAATCCAACCTTACATTCACAACGATAGTCTCCGTCGGTATCCGTACAGGTGGCAAAGTCGCTGCAAGGATTCCTCTCCACGCACTCATTCACGTTGATGCAGTATGCAGTGGGGTCACCGGTGTAGCCAGGTGGACACTGGCACGTGTAGGAACCGGGTGTGTTGATGCAGTTGGCATCCAAGCAGTCGGCCGATCCAGCGGCACATTCATCAATATCTAAATCGCAAAATATACTTTCCATTATATGCCATGACGTTGTTGGTTACCATCACAAATGAGCCCATCAGCGTCAGTTGTCTCGTATCCAGTGGCACAGTCGCACGTATCGGCGGCTGCGTTTCCACAATCAGTGAACTCAGGACCAACGCAGTGGGTTGGGTCGGTGCAGTCAGCCTCTGACAAATTGTATAGGTTAGAAAGTACTGTATATTTAGCATAATATATTCGCTCCTTCTTACGGTAAGATGGCGCCACCATGAATGCAATCAAGATTACTCCAGAGGCAAGCCGCCATCTTCGGTGAGTGTCCCCCATGAGGAAGGAGGATGGCCTAGCACAGTGGCAGGAACAATATATTTAATCCAATTGTCAAGGTATGTAGTCTGAAAACCATTCACACTTGTGCAAATCAGATATCAATGTGAGGATTACATTCCCCAGAAGTCTAATCTTTTTGAACATTTGGGGAATCAAATTTTTTGAAGTCAAACTATTTGCTAAAGCAATTTAGACCATTTTTAGATAGCTTTGCTACTTAATTTCTGCGAAAAATCAGATATAAATACTTATGGAACCAACTCTTGCCAACAAATCTTAGAAGTTTGTATCCTTTCTTACCACAAACCTTCCACCAGAACTTTCCCTAACCTCCTCTCTAACCCACGTAACAAAATCCAGCACAATTTACCTCCTCAGTCTCGGTGTAATCCACTCACAAATGGACAATTGCTAACTTCGATTAGGTTCAAATTGGTCACACTTGTTCGACCCAAAAGTGAAGGATAGCAAAGGCCTCATTCAAGCCGAATACAACATGTTGACGTTCTGACTAACATTAACACATAAAACACATTTTTTATGAGTTTGATATATATATTTTTCTTATATAATGTAGAAGGAGCATTGCAGATATCTTTTATCAGGGTAACATTTGAATTTCATTGTCTAATATCACAAATATTCCACTATTATAGTATTGACTCTTTTCTCTAATTTATAATATATTTCACCTAGCTAACTAACAACAACCTCCTCAGGACTGGCTACGTTGCCTCTGTCGACTCTTGACTGAGCAGTTTGAGGAAAGCATGTCTCTGCTTGAAGTTTCTTGCACGGACGTGACTGGACTCGATCTCCCGGGTTAGCCGCATGGGGACCCAGCCACGCTGGTTGTCGGACGCACGTTCCACAAAGTACCAACCTAAACAGAACATTGTTTTAGCATATATTATACCATTAAACAAATAGACATGGAAATACATTTAAGGATTCAGTGCTGACAGACATTGTGTGCATTTATAGACGTAACAACCACCACCTTATGTTATTGGTACAGTCAATGAAGGCTATTCAGTCATGTTTTAGTCATGTAACTACTCTACCTCTCCATGGTATATTCTTTAATCATATGGGTTAGTAGTAGTAGTTTCAGTCAGAGTTTTGTCTTTTCAACTGCGTCCGCCTCGTTTAGTTGTCCTTGAAGAAAACGGTTTCATATTCAACTATTCTGGTTAAAACTATTATCTCAGGTCCATTTGTCTCCTTCGTCCTTACCCGTGTCTGACAGCTTTCTAAGGACGTTTGCAGTGTCTCCTTCTTTTAGGTCAAGCTCGTCCGAGTCCTGCGCCTTGTACTCGCTGGTGGCCTCCACCTTGGGGCAGTCCCACTCTTCGTAGATCTTCTCGGACGGGTTGGAGGAGTTGACTGAGTTCTGCGGGGTCACGCTAGAGATCCACTGGGACCGATTGTGTTCAGTGCTGTAAACATGGATAAGTTAGTTCACTTAGTTGATATTCCTCAAAGTCATTGTAAATAGCATTTTGAGCTTCTGTATCGGGGTAGTGGAATATTCCTAACTCACCCAAAGTTTACAAGCCATTCAATGGTCTTGCTCTCATGGTTCTGCAGGAGCGTAAGCCATGCTAATGAAGCAGCCTCGGCCGATTTTGCCGAAGGAATTCCACCAGGGATGCCATCCGTAGAATCCAACTCAGTGAGGGTGACCAGATTTCGAGGACAGTGATCCATCACAGAGAAGTTATCATCGCTATAATAGAGAAAGTTGTTATGCTACTGAAGGTCCCTTTCAGCTCGTCCGCATCTTCTCCTCACCTCTTCTTCTTTGCGACTACAATCAGATCTGTGAATAGGAAGAGCTGCAGCGTCTGCTTATTGACTTTCGCCCTTCCGAATGTGAGCTTTTGTTCGGAGCCTTCCTTCCACCAGAGCCTCTGCACCTCGCCTCTCCGAACCAGCCACCGGCTGGCGGAGATGAGCGGGACAGCGCGGCGAACATGGCTGAAATCCAGCTGACCGGAGACAATCAGGAGCTCCTCCATTCGTTCCATTGACCTGTTAAATATATACCATGTCAATGGATCCTTTGGGTATACACATGTCTATGGAACCTACCTCGCTGTCTCATTACAGTCCTTTACCAGCCCACTAAGCGTTTGCAACGCATTTGAGCAGTCTTGATGTTCTGAGGGCTCCTTGACGGCATCAAGTCTTTGCAATATGGCATCCACAAGTAGTGGCAATCTGGTGATCCGTTGCATGGGCAGCATGAGGAAAGAGTGCATGGCCAGGGATTGGCACACGCTGCTCGACTCCAGATCTCGAAGGACCTCGGTGAACTTGCTATTCTCAGACCTAAAATTTTATTCATTAATAAAGGAAGATGCATTTGCAGTAGTTTACTGCTTACATGAGTTTCTTTAGAATCCTATCCTGGTAGACCTGGTTGGAGCAGTACCGCACATAGACTCCAAAATGGCTCTCCGCATGCTCCCTCACCACTGAGCACACGCCCGACAACATGACCGACTCCTGCCAGCGACTTTCAAGATCGGACAGGAATCGCTCCGAGCACTGACGCACCGCGACCACGTCAGAGAAGAGCAGTCTGTAGTCTCGCTTGGACACGCTCTCGATGAGGCGCGCGTTCTGGGCAAAGTGGGCGATCAGTACATTGAGGGACTTGAGGTAGGACGCCTCGCTAGAGATGACTTCGAAGAGAGATTCTTGGAGGGTCTTCTCGGTAGGAGATATAGTGGCTAAAACAAAAAAACATTTAATTTTGAAAAAGTAAGTTCAGTAAAGGCATAAACTTGAAACTTGAGAAACCTACCTAATACTCCACTCTCCACCACTTCCGGGAGCTCTCCCCACATGCTCCTCCTCCCAGGCGCCTCCTTCTGCACCAGATCCATGGCCGAGCACCGAGACCGACTCCGCTTGAACACATCCCGCTTGGCTGACAGAGAACTAGAGCTGGACATGGACGACGCTGAGGAGGTGCTCATGGCAAGCGTTGGCACTGGCGGAGGAGGGGGCTCATCACTCATGGGAGGCTTGAGAGCCTGCACAGACTCGTACAAGTTCTCCTGCTTTGCTTTCTGTGATAGAGGCGAGTTCTGCAGCTGTTTTGTCTCCTTGTCATAGAACTGATAGAGTGGCTCGGTCTGGAATAGTGAGCTGGTGTAAGTCGTCTCCTCATTGGCAAGACTGTCCATCTCCTCCATCCCCAGGGCGGACGAGTTGGAGCTGCAGATCTCGGAGGCGGTTGGGCTGCAGGTGGACGGCGAGGTGGAGGAGGAAGGCTGAGGTACGGGGCCAAGGTAGAAGTCCTTTAGCATAGACGAGGGACTAAAGTGGAAAGCATAACATTATGCATATTAGACATTAACGTTTCATTGACTTACCCTTTGGATGGCGGTGCTGGCGGTGCCTCCGTTGGCCGCACCACAGAATAGTTTCCGCCCATTAAGCTCGGCGGTTTTGACTTTGGTAGTGGAGGCGGCTTTTGAGAGTCATCCTCCTCGTCGTCGTCCTCATCATCTTCTTCCTTTTTACTCCGCATCACAGAGGGTTGTTTGATTTGCATTGGCGAATGGGAAGAGATTTCAGAGCTCGCATTGGACGAGGAAGCGCCAGCTGAAACAGGGTTGTTAATAGCTGTATAATCCTAATACTTTAAAGAAAAGTATAACTTACTGCTCGACTCCTTATCATTGACATCCTCGATGTTGAGCGTGATGTAGAACATTGTGGAGTCCCCCGTCCCGGTGGTCGCCCTGATGACGCTGTTCAAATCCGACGCCTCCAGCCTGCCGCCGACCACCCTGTCCTCACTCTTCCGCCTGGAGAGCGCACTGGACGCCTTCCGCTTGATGAGCGCGTCAATGGACTGCTGCGGACCCGCTCCAACTGAGGTTGCTGATGGCCGCCGCATTCGGGACAGACTCCGGCTGATGTCGTTCTTCTTGAGGCTCCAATTCCGCCGAAGTTTGCGCATCTTTTTACCGGCGGCTTCAGCAAACTTGCTCAGAGGCTTTGGCGGCAGGACCTGCAAGGAAAGGTCGTTGAATCCCCGTAATATAAGATTATTCAGGGTTGCCATTTCGTTTACCTTTCCGTCCATATCGTCCTCTTCTGCGATCTCATCAAACTCTGACCCCGTCCCGATGGTGTCGTCATCGCCGTCGCCGTCTCTCGGACCGATCACCTCGTAAATGGACTCGTAGAGATCTTCCTCATTGGAGGCGTTCGCGCGGAGGGTTGAGTCTGAAAACAATATAACTTTTGCTTATTGGGTCTTTAGATTGTTAGCGATAAAAAGTCAACAACGGTCGTCATTAACTTGCATTGTTCCGGTTGTCGGTTACTTTTGACAAGCCATGAAATTAATAATCTATTGTTACATCATTACTGTTCATGTATCAATTACGAGCGGGGACCTTTATATAGACGCGGGCCTGATGTATATATTTATGGTTGCGGTATTCATGTGTCTATTATTGGCCCGCACGAGCTTTTGTGCCAATTTAACATCTGTTACGAGCGCCAATTGAATAATTCGTGGTAATTTTAACGATAGCAGATGGAGGAGAAGGAAGCTGCTTCATTAAGAAGACTACTCGTTAAGCGTGTATCATTATATTTGAATACGATATGCTAGTTAGCGTTGCAATGTATTGCAGGAAGCTTTGGCCATCTAATATAATAGATGTGTCAAACAACCTAATATACCGGTAGCTCAACTAAACCCGCTCCAATCAATGCTCATCATTTCTCCTGTGATTGTACCTTTCTTGATCGGCCACCTCCCTGAGGCTCTACACCGCCAGACCACCTTCTCCCGGTCCATCTCGACCACCTCCTCCTCCCCCTCAAGGAAGAGACTCACACCCTGCTCCTCGTACAAAGGCTCCTCCTCCGAACTCGGAGGAGGAGGGGCGAGCAGGTCTTCCGAGCTGGGCATAGAGACATGAAGGCTCTCGCAGTCATGTCGGGTTCGGAGGTAGACTTGAGATGAGGACGATTTTCGATGGCTGATATTGAGAATTGGTTTTAAGAGATTTGAAGGCAAGAATTACTTCTGTAAACAATTAATCTCCATTGTCAGGAAATGCTCAATCTAGGAAATAAACAGACTCTTGAATGGTTAACCTTGTAAAGAGTAGAGCGACTGCTGCTATGTTTATCCAGAAGATAACCTTGCTTAAAGAAATGAAAATATCTTATTGTTTATAATTAACAAACCGGAAGAAATTCTTTTCATTCCTTTTCACTCCTGCTGGAGCAGTTTCAAACTGAGAAAGGAAAATTAAAGAAGGAAATCTGGTAACAACCTAGGTTAACATTTGGCATTTACAGAGTCAATGAAACTGCTCTCATTAATGTCTTCAAATCTCTTTTCTCTCAAAGACTTCCTACATAATCTTATTCCTCTTTGGAACGTCAAATTCCGCCACTGACAGGCTGTCATGGCCCCTATGACAGCTGAGGTGGCTGCCATCAAGACTGGTCAGACAGCTGCTGCTATCCTTTCCACTATCACAGCTGGCCGTGTCCTCATGACAGGTTGCATTGGTTTGGTTATGACTGGGTTTCCCTGAGAGACAGCTGCTATTGTGACCACTGCTGGCTGTGGTGGAGAATGACAGCTGGCTGAGGTTGTACAGCCCATGACTGGCAAAGCTGTCATCCAAAGTGTCTGACAGCAGCACAATGGAACTGTTTGTCACATAAATATCCTCATTGACGTCGGACGCCATTTTGAGAGATTTTAGATCACTGTGCTTGGTTCATTTTGAGGGTTATGCTGCAGTTTATGCATTGTTTTAGCCTGGTAATGTTCATGACTTTTAGGAAATGATTTTGGCTCATTGTTGAATCCAGATTCTGATCTTGATGGGAGGAGAAAATGTTGAACTATCATGATGTGCTAGAGGGAACTTCTTGTGTAGAAATGTGAAACTTTTATGTTGTATTTAGTGTAAAAGGTTCATTCTATAGCGATGAAATACTCCAACTACGCATAAGGTCTCTATCTTCAATAGTTCACAGATAAGCGATTCTGAACGTAGATGTAATTATTTGGATTCATCAAAAAGGTCACATACGTATCAGAAAGGAATGTACGCATATTAGATGGGATAAAAGCAAAAACATCCTTTACATACAAGGATCCTTGTTTACATATGTTTACATTAATATGATGTTGAACTGTGCAGTTCGTCTGGTACCAATGCAATCCATTATATTAATTAATGACTACATTGTTGCTTCCTTTGCATACGCATTCCATTTCCTCCATTGTTTTCACCCCTTTGACGCAGCTAAAATAATAATACGCCGAAATGCGTCAGGCTGACTGCGTATTGTTATGGTTGCTTTTTATTGTTTAGCAGGAAACAGGAAGTTCCAGAAGGAAAGAAAAAAGATAATATACGCAAAGTGGCGGAAAGTGAATCTGACCTCTCTTAATAGTGTTGATGAAATGGTTTACAGTATGGCATATAATTATAATTCCATGAGAGCGATTGTACTTTACTCTAAACTTGATCTCCCAACCTCTTTAACTTGATCAAGTCACATCAAAAAGAACTCAAGTAAAGCATGAACATAAAATATTAATTCATGAATGTTCAACATTTTTAGCCTACTCTAAGACGAGCATAAGACTTTCTTCATATTATTTTTTAAACAATTACACGACAACACAATTATTCCATTTGGATGCATTTCTTGCATATGCTGTGGTCTCACTACACTGAAGTGAGTTTTGCCTGTGGTAAAATTTCAATTACAGCCTTTATACCATTTACAAATGCCACACTTTAGCACCATCCGGCATCTACATAACCACTGATATGCACAAGATTCAACACCATCATCACCCACTAGAAACTTTTAATCACTTTAGACACAACTTTTCCCGAATAATAATTCGAAAAGCAAACACACAAACTTAAAAAGCACCAGCTGAATAAACTCTTCTTCTACGTCCAAAAGAAGTGCATCATCCAATATATCTGGGCGCTCATACAACAGTCCAAAGCGTTGCAATTATACACGTTTAAAGCTCAAACTCCAGCTTCGTTAACGTTGGAATCTCCCTCAACATAGCGTTCTTAGTGACTCACAAAGGTCTGCACTGCCATGTTTGCTGCACAGCTGAGCGACCATTGGCATAAGGATAACAAAGATCGCGCCTACACGACCAGGCCATATTCCCATGTGAGCTCAGCAGCAGCAGCAGTGATCTTAAGGCACGTCGTGTTACTGCATAATGCTGGGGAATAGGATACGAAGCAGCAGCAGCGGGCCCTTCCCCTATTCTGACTACACATAAGCGCTTTAAATGCGTATCAAGGCTATGGAGGCTACTTTTAAGACAGGGAACGTTTGTTTCCTCTGCTATGGACTGCATTTTAGCGCGCCCTGTTGTACAAGAGTAAGACTGTCTTAAAGATGACTGTTAAGGGTTGCCAATTTTTGCTTTTCATTGATCCGGTAATGGATCATATTGACCAGTAAGAACTTTTTAGCAAAGATCAGTTTCAATTGGCATTGCCATTGTTATATTTTCGAATTTAAACGGGTCATCATCCCTGCTTAGAGTGCGCTCATAGTTAAATCCTTTCCAGCCTACGTACACACAGGATTCGTAGCTGCCTTGTAGGTCCAAAAAAAGGTGCGTATTTTATGCATTTTAAGGTCATATTGGTCTCTTCTTGTTTAGGTCTGCTGTGTCTCTTCCCCCTTTTTCTTCCTAACAGGACCTGGAAGTGGACTGTTATGTTAATCATCATCTTCCACAAATTTTGTATTGAAATTATTCCATACATAACATTATAAGTAGCTCTGCATAAATTAACTTGTAGTCTAATTGGATGTAACTCAATACTAAGTCTAGAATCACACAGCAGGCAGGAGGAATCTAATTCTGCACACTTTTTCAGCAATAATAACACAAGCGTGCGCTTCATGTGAAAAGCATCCTCATCGAGCCGGCCATTAAATTTTGCCTCCAGGATGTTGTCGCTTTTGAACGATCTGCATTCATTGCTTATATGAAACATATACAATGTCATTGATCATCTCAATGTATATAAATAAGTCATATAATATGGGGTTCCAAAAGCTTTGGCAGCCGTGTGAGACATAAATAGACTTTTGAAACCCAGACAGTTGTGCTTCAGTCGTGATATAAAAGTTCTCAGCATATTATTTGATTACGCTAAAATATGATCTTTAGACACCCACACTTGCAACGCCTTTTAAACGGTAATGATGATGAAATGTCTTTGTTGAGTCGTATCTAATGCAGTTTTTTGCAACCTTATATAATATTCAGACATAATTGGCCACATATGATTGATTCCGAAATATGTGTATTTCCTTGTTAACAGGCAATTAATATCCACAAAAAATGTACGAATGGACCTAAAATTATCCCAACAATTTTTTTGGATACATCACTCAATTGAATGCTATCCTATTCACACAGCGCATCTTATGTACTTTATATCTTGCAAAATAAATATCAAATGCAGATATAGTATTGGATATACTCTAGACCCTGCCCTTGTATAGTAGGTACATGCCCTGCTCTTGGACGAAATATATTAAGGCCCTGCTAAAGAATAAATGATCAGGCTACACAGAACATTTTGTCAAGCAGTAAAAATAACACCTTGAAATGGGAGTAAATTATGCAGTCTGCAGTCCTCCTCCCCTGAAGCAAAGATACAAAAGGTGTGTAGGAGGATTTTATCGTGTAAAGTGCAGAATCACCCAGAGATCGAACAATGGACTGAATCAAGACGTTGTTGGTTCTTCTTTCCCGTTCCATTATGTCACCCGAAGGGAGGAGAGCAAATAAAACTGTTTTATGGCGAGAGAGAGAAAAAACTTACTTCAATTCTGGAAAATTGAAAATGGATCTTGCTGCTTGTAAAACATAGTAGTAATATTTTTTGACTGACAACCAGTTCTTCTTGTATTATGAAAAACTGGTTGTACTTTTGACATACGTAGATCAGCTCTTATTAGTCGTCCAAATGCTTTTACATAAAGATCGGCCGGTTGAAACCAGAGATCAATACAGTACCTAGAGTTGAGAAGGCACCCTATCGTGGGCAGGCTGAGTTTTCCTGCACTACATAGAGCAGAGAAATCCAAAGGAAGCTGAGAAAAA
>LR142699.1:0-10134 GCA_900659605.1 Tisbe holothuriae
CAGACTGGCAACCCTTTAGATGTCAGTTCATGTGGGAACGGTGCGACCACCATCACAATTGCTTGCAATACACAGATGTGTCCAACTTACAGTAAGCTATTATTTTAGTACTACAGTATTTTAACCATTATATTGCCTATATAACAGATTGGGTTGGTAGATTGCGTTATTCGTTACACGACGGCCTAATATAGGCTACGCTCCATAGAAAGGGTTCAAAATTTATGTGCTGATAATCTCGACAGAGGGCTTTCTGAATATGTAAAAAGTTTCAAAATCGGACCAGTATTACTAGGGTTATACGATGTGTCACCCTCCTGGGGTGGTTACTCGTTACACGATGGCCTAATATGGCCAAAAGTTGACCAAATTGGCTGAATTTTTGTGTGCATGTAATCTCGATAAAGACCTTTCAGAATATGTAAAAAGTTTTTTATTCGGACCTGTATTACTAGGGTTACATGGTGGGTCTCCCTCTTGTTACACGACGTCTAATCTGGCAAGTAGTAGACCGAATTTGATGAAATTTGGCGTGCATGTAATCTCGATGAAGGCGATTCCAAATATGTAAAAAGTTTTGTATTTGGTCAACTATTACCTGAGTTACAGGGGGTTCCGCCCTCTCCTCTCATGACCAAGTTGTGTTGTGTTGTGGTCCAAAGTATGTTGATTGATTAATAGATATGTCGAGGAAAGGCTTTCAGAATATTTAAATATTAGTTTATTAAGTGCATTATTACATGAATTACACATTTTAAATGCACCTGCATTAAAAGCCCCTTAGCCCTCCCAACAAATCCATTATAAACCACACAATTAAATTATTTTACTTCAATCACAACCTTTGTCATGGCATTTGAAGTAAGTCATGGAACTTCTGTTTGAAAAAATTAGACAAGCAATAATGATTTTATAATCATTGAAAAGGAATTAACTGAGATTGAATGTACAACTGACATAATTCATCTTATACAGATTAAGGACTTAATACACAAATAAAGAAATATACAAATAAATTGTAACTAGAATCTACAGCTTTACCTGTTTTTTCATTTCGTGATATGTTACAGCAGCATCAAAGCAAGACCTCACGACATATAAAAGAAAGGTCTCCACTTTTCTTCTGCAGTAGGTGATGGTAGTGTAACACCTAGTTAGTTTTCCCACTGCTGCTGTTGAGATTGTCAGACCAAAACCAATTTTTATCACTCTGTGTGATAGTAAGCTAGCTAGTTTTATGGCACTAAAGTATTATACTTGTATATGCTATAAAAATTAAGAGTAAAATAGAGTACTATTTCAAAATAAAAAAACCTAGAAGTTGATAGGGGGAGAATCAAACTCATCATGCACCCATTAGTTCTGGTTACGGAGATATTACCAACTAGGCTACTGGCATATTGTTAAGAAATCTTAAAATCAATATTGAAAGTCCAGGTACAAGTCAATTAGCAACATCATGCAAACGGATCTTGGATCTCGAAGTTAGAGGGAAAATGTTTTCTAGTTTCTACAGAAAAGAAGAAAATAATCCAAGAAAAGAGCACATATGTATAAAAGGTAATATCTCCAACCACAGTGGACAGAAGAAATATTCTGACAAAATAAATCCAAAGCTACTACCTTGAAAAAATAAATTCAATCCAAACTGTTCCAGAACAAAGTCAAAGTTATTCCATGACAAAATTAATCCAAGGTGAAAGTAGTGCAAAATTATTCCAAAACCATACACTTACGCACTCCCGTCATTTTAGTCTAAACTTACAAATTAAGGTGAAGTCAATTTCATTAATAGCAGACGAAGCATTTTTTAAATATACTTCACAGATCTTTTATAAGTTTACTAATACATGTCTGCGATACTTTTTGTATACTGTAACCAACCACCCACCAGACCGCGCTACAAACAGCTTTGTATGTGTTTCCTTGGGTAGGTCATTTTCTGGATTATTATTTAAGTAAATAATCTTAGCTAACATGATAGTGGTAAGGTGAAACCTTTTTTAACTCATTTACCTTCATTGACTGAATGGAACTGTACCCGGATCGATCCCAGGTCAAGTACAAAATAATAGCATTTACCAACGTAATTTAAAAAGTTATGGTACCAGTAGTATTACGTTGTCAAAAATTGCGGAAAATATGGGCCCAACGTAATACTACTGGTACCCCCTGTAACTCAGGCAATACTTGACCAAATTAAAAACTTTTTACATATTCTGAAAGCGTTTTATCGAGATTATGAGCGAACCAATTTTGAACCCATTCCGTTAAACATGGCAGATAATGGCCCGTCGTGTAACTGGTAGGGCCGACTCCCTGTAACTCAGGTAATACTGAACCGAATTCGAATCTGTTTACATATTCTAAAAGCCCTCTGTCGAGATTATTAGCACATGAATTTTGAACCATTTCTGTCGACCGTAGCCTATATTAGGTCGTCGTGTAACGAGTAACCACCCCAGGAGAGAGACACCCCATATATCTCAGGTCATAATTGACAGAATTCAAAGCTTTTTACATCTTTGGAAAGGCCTTCATCGAGATTACATGCACACAAAATTTCATCAACTTTGGTCACCTTTTGGCCATATTAGGCCGTCGTGTAACGAGTAACGCAATCTACCAACCCCTTTTTGCTCCCCTTTCAAACTGCATGAATCACAAGGGCATCGTGAAACAACCTTGAAAAGCGGACAGAAGTGCATTTTCTCCCTCCAAATGTCAAAAATATGCACTCTGTTTCTGTCTTTAGTGTAGCTACTGACCTATTTTTTGCACGACAAGTAAGGTGTCATTATATCATTAATGCAAAAGGAAGTAAAAAGGATGCCTTTAGGAATTGCGAAACGCAAACTTGATGAAACAACAAATGTTATATAAGTAAAATGCACCTCCCTTTGGTGAAAAGAGATGTGGCAATTTTATTTCAAATATTTAAATGTTTTGCACTGATTAGTCTGGCCACTCATTTAGAAAAAAACAATAACACCCTCAAACTCCATTTTCTGAATATCTTGTATATTTTATACGTTTTTATTGGCTTGTACGAGCAGATTACTAATGTATATTGTTCAACGTAGGTCATCCACTGCCGTGGCTACCTCAAGATCAAGCAGACGCTTCCACCGTCCTCCCCGACCGCGCACTCGGACGCCGCATCCTCTCAGGACTCCTCCTCCAGCTCCTCCCTCTACTCCAACGTCGGCTTCGTCGCCGTCGCCCACTCGCTGCCGCCGTCATCAATCACAGAAGTCAAGATGCATTCCAATGTTTTCATGTTCAGGTATCATCATTAACAATCCTAATTTAAGTTAAGTTTGTGCATATAACTGTTCCTCAGGGCGAGTCTTGACCTGAAGCTGATCTTCCTTGACGGTCAGGTGAGCCCGCTGACCGGCTACGAACCGCAGGATCTCATCGAGCGGACACTCTACCAATACGTGCATGCGGATGACATGGTCGGCATCAGGACGATGCACGTGACGCGTAAGTTCAATATCTATTAAACATTAATACATTCGACTGATATGTCCTCGTAACAACAGTGCTGAGCAAAGGCCAGGCGAGCACCCGCTACTACCGCTTCCTGACCAAATCCGGCGGCTGGGTTTGGCTCCAGAGCTACTGCACCATCGTGCACAACTCGCGCTCGTCCCGCCCGCACTGCATCGTCTCCGTCAACTACGTCATCAGCGAGCGCCAGCGGCCAGACGTCATTCTAAACTCGGAACAGATCCCGGAGTTTGCGTCCCCGGTGTCGGCGTGTCCGAAAGGCGGTAACAACAATGGCGGGGTTTGGGGGGATGATTCGCACTCGGCGGCGGTGAGCCCCGTGCCGCTGCCGGTGGTGAATCCGAGAGTGCATCAACAGCAGCCGCAGCAGGAGTACAATGTCGCTCCACAGGAGCAGCCGTACTTTTCAGAGGATATGGGGCAACCACACCAGGATGCCGCTCTACATGAATATGGCGGAGTGCACCAGGACTATGCAGGTATGAACTCTCCCCATGGTTACAATGGAGACAGTCATAACTAACATAATGTTGCAGCTCCTCCTTTTGCCCAATGGTATCCAGATACTACACACCAGGCAAGAGACAATGGCTCTCAAGGGTCTACCTGGCATCATTTAGGCGCGCCCAATGATCCAGCTCCAGCTGGCCCAATAGGGCCGAATGAGGACCTCTATGATGTTAGCGGAGGCGGTTCTTCTCCTCCAGCGTCAGCTTCATTCTTCCCGGCGCTACCTTGGAAGGAGCTACTAGTCAATGAACGGTCAAATTCCAGGTAGCTTCAAGTCGAGACAATAGGATAAGTAGAGACATGACAACAGTTATACGCCCCTCAGCCTCCGTGGATCCACTTTTTTCCTGCCTGCATTGCCTGTTCTTTGCGCTCGCTGGATCCACTTTCGATTTCGTGCGCCCAGGGGGTGGAGAAACATTTTTTAAAGACGTAAAAGTACCATAGAGGCCTTTCACATTGGAAGAACGCATATGATTGCATATGAAAAGTATATATTGCATTACAGCAGGACATATCAATTTTTGAAGACATAAATACTATTATTCTGTTAGGTCTATTAGTTAACAAGATTTTTCAATGGCATTTTTTGCAAAAGTGCCTTCTGAAACGAGCTGTACTGAGTCAAAAATAGAGATGGTATCGGATGCAAAAAGTTGTAAAATGTTGTAAAACGGAATAATAGTTATCTGACCTTTCCTCTAATCTATTAGAATTGCGCGCGAAAAATGATTCACCTCTTTCCCAACCTCTTTATATCCAGGTAACTAAACGAAATAAAGCAAGTCAATTTGTTGCCATTGAAACTTTTAAACGTTACCACCTACTAAAACAGGAAAAAGGTGCCATGCAATTATTGAACAGAGTAAATGTGATGTCAGGTCATATTCTAATTTGTCAGACATAATGAACTTATAATAGAATTATGATGCCAGGAGATGGAGCTCATACCTTAAAGTTACGTAGAAACAACAATAAGCTTTGCATGCACGTGGTTTGAAATAGGTGTGTTCTGTACAGACAGGTTTATCCTAATAATATACTTTTTCTGCACAACTAAATGTTAAAACCATAAATGTTAGGCTGCGTTTATAATCTTTTATTCATTCAGAAGTCTCCAAATTGTCTTTGATAGCCTTCAATGACATTGCTGAGACACTATAATTATCCTGATTAATATAAACCATGTCCTCCCCGAAGAGTGTGAACTGACAGTTGCCAGCCCATTTGTACTCCGCCAGCAGGACGTGGCGACTCATCCTGTTGAGACTACTCTCGGTCTGGAAGAGCTGCGCTGGCCAGCTCTTCTTCCCGGCGCTCTCCCTCTTCATCAGCCCGGACAGGCTGAACACCTTGGTGCCATAGTAGTCGGCATTCTTACAGTAGCTTATCACAAACAGGCCGTTGTCCGTAATCTTGACTTGGCAAGGGTACAGACTATCCTGGACCTGAGCTAATATGTGGTCCTGGTCAAGGTAGATGTGCTCTGGCGGGCCTGTTAATTGTTTGCCATCTGTTGTATGTAGTTCTAAGACGCTGAGCAGCTGGAACCCGTATCCGTTATAGCCGACGGCAATAGTAGGGCCCTTAAATACCCCGGATGAGTCGGTTATGACGTGGAGCGCTCGGGGGTTCTTACGCTTAATGGGAAGGTGGATAGTTTGACACAGCTCCCAAGACCTGAACGGATAACATATAAATTTCGTGTAATTTTAACTAATGTATCTACTTACAATTTGTCCTTTTGATCTTGAGTGAACACTCTCAACTGTCCCAGTTCTCCCACCATGAGGAGACACCCCGGGGAGAGGAATGCCACGTCGTAGTTGTCGAATGAGTCTCTTCCGGGCATGTGGATGGGGCTGACAGCGGAGAGGTCGAAGAGGCTCCGGATGAAGATCTCATCAGAGGGGAAGATGCCTACAATGATGGCATTGTGGCCCAGGCGTGCGCAGGTGATGCGGTGCTGGAATTTAGCGCTGGCGAGCTGAATGGTGTCATCATCTGGGCCAGCCTTCCAAAGTGACACACGTCCCTTCCGGCAGCCAAATAATAGCCGTCCTCGCTCCTCACATGAGTCAGTTACCCAGATGGTGCCGTGATCACTCTTTATCTTCTTCTTCACTGCCAGAGTGTTGATGTCCAGCCTGAGTATGACTCCCCCTTGCAGTGTGGCGTAGACACTGCCACCAAGGGCGGGAACACAGTATACAGAAGATTCGCTTTTCTGGCTGAGCTTAGCACTCTTCCGTTGACTGCTGGGCAGCTGGAAGAGAGGGGCATTTTCGAGAAGGTGTGCGACTGTTGGTCGCTTGTGGGGAGCCTCTTGGGTGAGTTGATGGAGCAATTTGCGATGGCTCTTATCTGAGACCCTTGTATCAATGGTATTTTTCAGATCTGTAAATATCCTATAAAACATTAAATTTGTGGTACTTGTCATATTACAATCTTCTCCTGCATGTAAGTCTAAGAGCTTACCTCCGATATAGGCGTACTCTGGTCTCTTTTCACTCAAAGCCCAGAAGAGGGTGATTCCTGTTGAAAATACATCACAGGAGATGTGATAGAGGCCTCCCTGAAGTACTTGCGGTGCACAGTACCACCACGTTCCCATCGCGCTGGTAGCAGTGCACTGACTGGCACCCATAGCTCTGCTCAGGCCAAAGTCGCCCAACAGAAATGTGAGCTGGTCTGGGTCAAGAAGGCGTCATTCCATACGGGACCGATCGTGAGCAAGTGTGATCAAAGCTATGAAATGGCTTCATTAGATTTACATGCAGGATTATAACTGATATGTTGGTACCTCCTGGTCTCAGCTTGACCAAAATGTTCCCTGGTTTCACATCCCTATGTGCAATGGTCTTCTTATGCAAGTAGGCCAACCCTTTGAGGACATGGTGGAACACAAACCCGATCCAAGTGGGAGTCACCTTGGTATTGTCCGGCAAATACTGGTTCAGATCACCCAGACACGGCTCGCTCACAATCCCAATCCGGGGGCCGTCAATGTCCCACTCCCTTCGGATGAAGAACCCCAGCATTTTGAGCACGTTAGGGTGGTCCATTTTGCACGCGGCCAGCTCTCGAGACATCTCCTTCTCGTCATCGTGGACCATGAACTTGACTACAATGGCCTTCCTTCGGAACCGGTCCGGATTGACGAACCGCCGCCGCTGGTACATGGAGACAAAGCCCTGACCTCCAGCCCCCATTCGGAAGGCAAACTTGTAATGCTTCTCGTAGAAGACCTGGCCGACATGGCAGATGAGGCTCTCGTTCAACAGGTGGGAGGTTGATGGTCTGAGGCTAGGGTCTGAGTTGAGCATCTTGGACACTGAACTCTGAATCTCCGGATTGTCCAGCTGGATGAGGCTGGTTAAAAGTTTGCTCTCTTTGGCAGCAAATATTTCATGGAGCTGCTCTCTGGAAAAGAGCCACAGCGCCAGTTTACCCAGGTCGAGCAGGTCTCCCTCCTTGGTTGCGTCCTCATTTCCTCCGTGCCTGGATAACATTTGATTATACATGTAAATTAAAAAGTTTTACAGTCCTCACTGACCCAAGTTGCTGACAAACTCCAAACTGCCAAACATTGAGCTCCTCCCAGGAAAATATCCGTGGCACCCTCGGCAGCCGTTGTAACTGTATTAGATCCGGCCCCATCTTGCCACAGACCAGATCCTGCACGTGGAGTGAGTCCAGAGCCTGCACAATCTGCCTGAAGATGATCTTCTTCTCGATGATGCTGAGGTAGGATCTGTCCTGGGCGGCAAACCACTCACTGAGGCTGCAGTCGCCACCTGTCTCTAGGATGAGTCCATCACAGAGGAGCTCGGGACATGGAGACTGCAATACAAGTTATAACCCCATCATACCGGTAAGTGCAGTAGGTTACCTCAAACGTTCCCAATGTCTTAAGCAAACATTGTGCATGATGTCGTTCATCCTCCTCCTCTTCAACATGGTCTCCCTCTCCTTGCTTGCCGTCACGTTCTCTGAAGTTGAACTTTACCAGAAGGGTGGTGGGCAAATGAACGCCGCCAGGGATGCCCGACCTTCTCATATACTGGAAGAGACCATTGCCCAGACGACCACTCACTGCATACTCAAGCTCGCTAACGTGGAGCGGATCCATGATCATTTAATGTTGATCAGCAGCATGATGTTCAATGTAAGAAGTATATACTGTATATCCGAATCTTGGCTAAATATCTTGTTTTTTAAAGGAACAGGTTCTTGTGCATCGTTTTAAATGGTAAGCCAACATTTTCCTGAACAATTCTCCACCAATCCGCTGCAATGAAACAGGTTTTCTTATATAGCGGCACGGATGCCAGGTAGCAGAGATACGAATTATACTTGTGAGTGATCTCTATATGACTAGCTCAAGTATCTTCTATCTTTAAATACAATGAATGTGTAAGTGTATTTTAACTAATGTAAGAACTCCATATTTAAATATCAATCAACATATATCTGAGGTATCTGAGGTATCTCCAAGACTTCAAAAATACCTTTAAAAATTTCGGATATCGGAATATATTCACATCAATCACTCAACCTTACATTTATCATGTTTGACCATAGAGCTTTATAATGGTTTTTAACTTTACGCTATACCGTAACTTGAGAAAATCACAGACTGTTGATAATAGCATGATGACTTATGTAGTGCCAATAATATCTCCCATCCAACTTGACCCAATCTCAGCCGCCGGCCATAATCGCCTTCGTCCCAAGCCTTGCTT
Organism: Tisbe holothuriae; assembly: GCA_900659605.1. Lineage (NCBI taxonomy): Eukaryota > Metazoa > Arthropoda > Copepoda > Harpacticoida > Tisbidae > Tisbe > Tisbe holothuriae. The sequence continues at coordinate 8,772 of LR142699.1, forward strand.
CGTCCCATTCACCGACGATTTTGCGGTTCCTCCTTCTCCTTGCCATTGATTGTCATCTTCCGTCGTCGTCATTTTCGTCTCTGTCGCGACTTAATAAGGGGACAAACAACGAGCTTGGAGGAGTAAATCCAGATTATGGCTGCATTTCCCACGGAAGTTGATTCCAATGCCGCCACCGATGACAAAGGACAAAGAAATGACTCTCTTTCTGGTTTATAAAATGACAGGCAAATTTAACTGGGACTGCTTAAAGATTTTGAAAAGCTCAACGATACTTTAAAACATTTTTACTCCTCATCGTCCAATCTTTCCCCACCCGAAATTTTGAAAAAATGATTCGGCAACTTTTGGTATGACATTGCTCTTCCCAAGTGCTACCTTAATGTGTGTGCCGCCGCCCCTGATTGCTTTTGGTGACCAACATTTGAAGCCACCGTGAAATTATTAGAGTCGAGTGTCACTATCGTACAAACACTTGAGACCCCATTTTCAATATTCTACTTGAGAGCCGTCTGGTTTTTAATATCTTCCATCATGACTTGTCAGAACGTAGAAGAGAACAACGTTGTTGTCTGAAGTCGTTGGCATTCCATTAGCAGCAGCAGAAGACAACACAGCACACAACCTTCTTCTCTCCATTCAAATGATACCAACAAAGGTGATAAAAGAAGGTTTTTATGCGTTTTGGCATTCATAGGGGTTAAAATTCCAGCACGGGACCATATTTCAACAATGTTTAAGGTGGATGGAAATGATGCTTTTTTTGCTATCGTCTCAGAATAGTCAATAAAATAGTAAATATCCACTTTGATAAGACAATATTTATTACAGTACACCGCATAAAATCTCTGTTTAGCACAGAACGCAATTTTGCTTGAAGGCTCTCTTTCTCTTCCATCTGTTAAGACTCCCCGCTGTCTCCAAGATTCGATCGAGAGCTTGCCTAGCTTCCAAACGCAAAGTCTCTTCTTCTTCTTCTCTTCCGAATTCGCTCAGCTGGGTGTATTTTTTTCCCATTTTACACACAACAGGAGATGAAGTAAAAGCTTTACGGAGAGCTTAAAAGACGAAAAATCAAGACGAAACTAGGTACTACTAAATGCAGGTAACTAGGTACTACTACTGCGAAATGCTCAAATGAGCATGTGAGTGCGTCTATGTTGTACTATAGGTGAGAAAGCTACTTTGATTTATATGAACTGTCTTGTAATGTAAAGAGAAGTAGATCATGTAGGCTCATTTAACAAATGTCTTCAGAGATTAAAATATAAAGTGTTTTCAGGGGGCTGTGGTGGCTCATTGCCAAGGCGTCGGCCAGCGACAGTGATGGTCGTAGGTTCGCATCCCCCCGCCGTCTTATTGC
>LR142700.1:0-10136 GCA_900659605.1 Tisbe holothuriae
CTTTCAACACCATGAAGTTAGTGCTCATACAAAGTCAGAAACATTTTGTTTAATGGGTTTGGATGAACTATTTACATTTTATGGCACTTTTCTTTTTTGGTGCAATCCTATAGGTAGTACTATACAGTTAGAAATGCGCAGTCCTCTATTCAGTGGTCCTTGCCCTACATTAGGCCTGGGATGCTTATCCAATGTTTTTCTCTACATTAGGGGTGCTTGTCCGGCTTCAAAAATACTACATTTAAAATGTAATTGTAATTTGTAATGAAACAAGTTTAAAAAATGTAATTAAAATGTAACGAATTAAATTTTCTGGCAAAAGTAATTATAATTGTAATTTTAAAGGAAATAATGTAATTTAGTATTGCTTGGCATTTGAATACCTTAAATTAATCCAGGAAGAATTAAGAGTATATTTAGTAAAAAGAAATCCAACACATGGAGATATCAATGTGTCTTTTTGCAATAATAATTCTGTACAAATCAAATACAAATATCTTCATGTATCTTTCTTCAATGATCTAAAAATTGCACTCTTCCTTTTCAGATCCAAGGCACTCCTATTCATGTGGACCTTAGTCGGCCTGGTTCTCTGGGTTATCACATACATGATCCTACGATTGTTCTACATCATATAATAAAGAAATATATATACGAGTCGAGATACCGTCAGTTGATATCAAAACACATGCCAGAATTTTGCCGGCCGTCTTTAAATGACTATACAGCATTATTATTAGTAATTAACAGTTAAAATACCAGTATTTATTGATTAGTAGGCTAAGTAGCTATTTAATAATTACAAAGTGTCTAAATACATTCTTAATGCGGAGTTATAGCCTGTTCTATATAAGTCATAATAAGTGGTAAATTCTTTGAAAGTGTTTTGATATTGTACTGTACAAGTCAAGATACCGTCAGTTGATATTATTGCAAAATGTCGTGCCTTCAACATATGTTCTCCGTGCGAAAAAATGGTCGTTATATTTATTTGTCAATATTTTCTCAGGGTGATGATGATTAAGGCCCAATTTTCTCCGCTTGATTGTGTCCTTCTCTGGGAATGAAAACCCGGCTAAACAAAATCTGACAGAGATATATTTTCATTATCAAAATAATGTTGATTAAGTATTTGTTATGTATCCTTTTATATGTATTTTAGTGCACTTTCAGGTTCATTGCTACAGCACGCCACATGACGTATAATGGGCAAGTCCTTAGATGAAATAACAAGTCCAAGTCAGAGGAGCTACTGCCGGGATTGCTTATTCTAGTCAAATTGTACTTAACTTTAAGCAATGACATTCGCGCATTCTTCTTTTTAGTCGGGTAGATCTAATAACATCACCAGCGGTCATTATGTTACTGCACTGGAGATTTTCTTCATTATAGGTTTCAAGTTATCTCAATTTTATTAATAATGTACTTGTGACGTTTAATACAATTTGGCGAAATCATACAGGAGATTTAAAATAATGAATCGATAGATGAATTTCAAACATTATTATTTTTGTGGAGCGATTGCAGAAGTCAGACCTCCGACATTTTATGGGTCAAATTGTAAAATATACATAAAATTTTGCCATATTCAATTTTTTCAGCCTATTAAGGTTAAGAAACGAGTTTACTCATATATATTTTTAATCATTTAGGTTTAGGTTGCCTAAATCATACCTTCAAGGTATTTAATATTCAACGTTAGAGCTAATGTGCCTAACCAAACCTAGCCTCACATTCTCCATTTATATGGTTGCATCAAGACCCCTAATTCAAACAATTGCATCAACATATCAATTTTGCTCTTAAACTATAATAGGACATCATTGGCTACAGCCGAAATCGTTACTTATACATCATTGTGTACTGCTTTCAATGCCTTCACACTCACAATGGATCCAGTTCATTAATCATCTCCGTTAAAATATAGATCTTTCTGGAAAATTGATTTGACATAGCAATAAGGGAAAGTAAGCATCACTCAGTGTGATGAATTACATTTTTGTAAAAGTAATTCTAAAAAACTTCAAGGAAATGTAATTTTAGGCAAAATTTGAAAGTACTTAATTCTATTGTAATTCCTAGAATTTTATCATTCTTGACAGAATAACACAAGATTTATCAATAATCATTAACTCTACACTACACTATCAAAACACATCCTAGGTTTTTGCCATCCATCATCAAATGAGTTTTTATCATGTTTTATAGTAATTAACAGTTAAAATATGACTATTAATTCTGCAAATTAGCTATTCAATAAGTGCATAATTGTGCATAAATGAAAAGTAAAAACGGACTTATAACATGTTTTACTTAAGCGGTAAATTTTTGAGAAGTATTTTGATATTTTACTGTTGAACTTACTGTGATATCGACTAGAGGTGGGGTTCGGAATTCCGAAATCAAAATATAAATTACCGGTAATTTTGAACTTTTAGCGGTAATTACCAGTAATTACCGGTAATTTTCTACTAAGTAAAAACCTCATAATATGCCAAAAAAATCTTCAAAAGTCCATCAGCTAAATTAAAGGTGACTCAAATGAAATTACTTATAAATGATCCTAAAAGCATTTAACATATAATTTTTTAGACTAATCAAGTTATTTTACTCCAAGGAGTCCAATATCCCCTTTTCAAGCAAGTTTAATGCAATTTTCCACTTCTTATGTAGTAAAATTGGCAAGAAAAGGATTTACCGGAATTCCGAAAACTTTTACTGGTAATTACCGGCCAGAAAAATTACCGGAATTCCGGAATTCCGAACCCCACCTCTAATATCGACATAGAAATACTTCTTATTTGTGTCTTTTTCAGTCCCTCGATTGAGTAATCACATGAGTGATTGAACCGTTTAGACCATCAAGAAAAGTGTATTTTCCCCAGCTCGGCTGTCCAATTGATAAGAGTTCTCTAACCAAAATTGTAACTCTTCAGACAAGCCAACGGAGACTTTTAACATGGGTTTGATGCTCCGTATTTATAATATAAGTGTACATAAGAAGTTAAGGACTCTTTCAAATGCTATATTAAGCTCTTTATAGAGTTAGAACAAACTAATTTGGCACCATTTGCTTCTTATCATTTGGACAGCCGAGCTGAGGAAGCATCAATTTTGAACTTGGCGGTGGACGAAAAAAGAGCAAATTGTTACTTTCTGACCCTCTGTTATTAGTTCACGCTTGGTGAAAGTACTCTCAGTTTTCCTCCTAATGATTGGTTTTCAATTTATATTGATTTAATAAAAATATTTAAAACAAATATGTATATTAGGTCACCGGACAGTAAAATGTGCTGCTGTAATATTGGACGATATGTATTGGACGATAATTCGAACGAAATACTGGCTGAAATACCGGCTGAAATATTGGCTGAAATATTGGCTGATATATTGGCTGATATATTGGCTGTTCTCCTTTTTCCGGGATCAAAAACAACAACAATAAAACGTGCGGTGCGGTGTACAAATAAATGAAGTGAATCCCCGGTGCTGGTCGTTTTACAACTTCTGAAGGCTTTAATCTGCATAACGGCATCATGCCCAGGTAAGCACATGCACAAATAACCTGATAAACCTGCGTATATAGCATCAGAATGCCAAAAATCGGGTAAAATATCAAAAATTTGCTATTCCAAAAATTAAGGTAGGAGGAGTTTTAAGCATGCTTTAATGGATTTACATAAATATTAAAATATGAATAATATTACATACATTTTCAATAAATATTTCCTTTACAGGGGACGCCGCCCTAAGAAGTCTGGCATGAGCCCTGTTCAGATCACACGCAGAAGTCGTCTGAAAGCAAACTTGACAGGACAGGTGAGTTTTATAATTTCGAACCCATTTGATGTATACAGTACACTTTTAACATTACCCTACCTACTCTCATGAATTTAGAGTCAATTTCACATACTTTTGCGAAAAAAATACTTACCTTGACTTTTGGCTTTTGGTCATATATTATAAAAGAATGTCCAAGGGCGTCACTATTCAATACATTGCAATTAAACCTTTACATTACAAATATTCATTACATTGCAATTAAATCTTTACATTACAAAAAGTACCTTGTATCATGAGGTAATTAGTTACATGAATCCTATATATATTTCTGCTTCCAGAATGATGGCTCAAGGTCACCCAAGCGGCGTCGCAAGGGAACAAACCAGGATGGAGAACCCAGGATTACTGTCAAATGTCTAAACAAAGGACATCATGAGATCCTAGACCTACAAGAGTATAGCAAGTCCATTCAGAATCTGGACAAGCAGCCCGAGCCCGTCCAGACCCTGGACAAGCAGCCCGAGCCCGTCCAGACCCTGGACAAGCAGCCCGAGCCCGTCCAGACCCTGGACAAGCAGCCCGAGCCCGTCCAGACCCTGGACAAGCAGTCCAAGCCTGCCCAGACCCTGGAGGTGATAACAATTGTGGTGGATGACAATGGCGAGGTAAATATAATAGATTGTTCACTGTTGTATGATATTGAAAAAGGCAAAAAGAAGCATATTATATTTAATTTTTTGTTACATTATATTTGATAAGTAATTTTATTGCTATACTGCTGCTTTACCTTAATCCATTTCTCCCGCACAAATTTAAGTTTTAAAAGTGTCACCTAAAAAGACTAATTTGATTACAGGTTTGCCACCAATCCTCCTCATCTTACTCCCAAGCCAATGAGGATCCGCAGCCTTCCACTTCCAGGGATCTGAGTGGCCAAAATTCGGGCAATCAGCACCAGTCCAATGAAGATGATCCGCAGCCTTCTACATCCAATGGTCTGAGTGGGTTAGATATGTACAACAACATGCTGGAGGTAATTTTTGAATGCTCTCAAAACAGCCTGAAGGAAGTTTAGCACAATTAACATCTGTTGGTTCTTTTATACCTTTTGCAACACTCATTATATACCGTCCTCCGCAATTTAATTTTATGAATAGTAAAGAGCTCATGAATTTCATTTATAGTTAGAAAACAAGTCATCTATTTGAGTAGATTCCATTTACCTTTTTTTCTGACTAATTTGTCTCGTTCAGTGCTACAGTAATGCGATCCTTTTGTGATGCAAAGACGTAGGATTTAATCAAAACTTTAGTCGTGCATAAAGTCCCTCATTGCAGCAATTCTTAATACTAAAATATTTCCCTTGGATATTTCCAGATTGAATGAATTGAGATAATGATAAAATATCTATTTATTTGAAATACTCAATAAAGTTAGCCTATGGCTCACTTTGTAGCTGCTAGGGCAGCTAGGCAGAGATTTCTTCTCTTGGCAGGGCAGAAATAAATGGCTCTTCTTACTTTACTGACAATGGGAGGCAGCTGACTGATAATATGCAAAACAAAGTGTCCGTGACTGCCTCTCAAGATGGCATAAGAATATTGCAATATTGCCAATATATTGCAACATAGCAATCTATTGGTTTCTCAGCCCCAAGTTGCCACTGAATAGGAGAAGCTCAGTGCACCAATAGACTGTTATGTTGTGTGGAGATTGCCTTTTATTGAAATTGAATTCACACGAATTATGGTCTTATGCTAGAATGGATATGCCAAAATGGAATAGTAGAGATATACGCAAAAATTGAATAGTAGAGATGCCAATATGGATTAGTAGAGATATACGTGGAATGGTATATTTACGCACAAATGGAAAATCAAATGTTATGCTAATATGGAAACGCCGATATGCATGTACCCCAAATGCAACATTCAATTTTCATTTCATATTTAATTGCAGGAATCGCCGCGCAACATCAACCCAATCAGCAAGGACCTACTGGATCCCCATGGTGAGGCTGAAGATCTTAAGGCCATCAAAGCTCAGAAGGCAAAGGAAGCTCTCCGGGCCCATAGAAAGAGATATTCCGAATTTATCTTTCCTTGCCCAACACCAGACAAGAATACACTAATTTCGTGCGAACATGGAGCCCCAAATGGCCTCTCTGATAAGGGGTGTCTCAAGAGGCACCTCATTCGCAAGGTAAAATTTTATGATATACCTTTTGCAATACATGCATTGTTTTTTTCTAGTGTAAGTTTTGTTCTTTTTGAAAGACATATTTTTGTAAAAAAAAATTCTGCAAACTGAATGAAAAATATGTCTCATTAATTATTTTTACTTGAAGCATTTAATCATAAGGGTATATCATAATATTTTAGCATAAGTACAAGGCCACTGAGGCCGCAGATTATGCAAAGATTGCCAATATGATACGTAAAGAATAATTTAAATACCTTCTACAATGTTTTCAATTTTCGTCAGGAAGGAAAATACGTGTGCAATGTCAAATTTTTGTATGTTTGTATGCAAGATAAAAGTACAATAAATCCAATTGGACTTCCTCCATTGTTCATTCTTGAGAGCTTTATTTGCTGGCTTTTTTTTCTATTAAATCGGTTTTCAAGTTAAAAGACTTGTTAAAATTCTTGGTGCAAAATGTACATGACTACTATAGATTCTCTTGTAGTTCCCGATTAAAAGTACCTCCTGTAGGGGATAGTAGTTATTCCATTGCCAACTGTAAAACTTGTAAAACTTGAGCTGACTGGTTATTTAATGACAAATTAACAATTTGCTTGGATTCATACAAATATAAACTTAATTAGGACTTCATGACTTCATTTGTGTTATCCCATGCAATGAAATATAGGGGGAAAACTACTATTTTCAGATGACAACATGTTCCACTGCCACATCTGCCGTCGCCGATTCCACCACCTCCGAAGTTTGAAGAGGCATTTAAAGAAGCCATGCTTCCTTCCATGCAAAGTTGACCATGTCCATGAGCATGTCCACGAGATCTTCCCTTCAGAAGCAGCTGCTAGAGACTGGTTTAAAGCACACGAGTTAGATGCCCAGTTTACGAAGAGGGATTCAAGAGATGGTTACATCTTTTATGCTTGCATACGAAAGAGCAAAGTGTATCCAGACCAAGGGCTTGGTTCAAAAAAGATCATGTCTAAAAAGACGGAAGCCTGCAGCGCCTCTCTGATTCTTCGAAAGGTCGTCCAGTGCAGTTGCAATGACCCGGTCCCCCATCAACAGTGCACTGAAAGTTCTGTGGCATACATGCTGCGTGGTTGCATGGCTCATACACATCCCAAAGAAATTCGTCATGAGAGGTTGAGTGAACTTACAAAAGACATCATCAGAGACCTCCTACGTCAGGGTGTGGCACCTACGGCTATCCTAGAGCGTTTCATCATGAACATGACAGAGTTCGATGGTCATCCTCCAAGTCTCAGGGACATCCGGAACTTGCAACGATCATCTGGCACAGGTGACATCAATCCCAACCTGGGAGAACTGGAGAACGTTCTTGAGCTCATGGAGCGCCCGGAATTTAGAGCCTTCAGCCTTCGTAATGTCTTCAAAGACGCTATTGTTCCAGACACAATCCAGGACAAGCATATCCCTGAAGAGGATTTTATCCTTGTCTGCATCTCAGAGGACATGAGGCTGCGCTTGAGAAGCCAGCCTAGAGTTCTGTTTACCGATGGGACTCATGGCTGCACAAAGACGGGCTTTACTGTGCTGACATTGATGTGCCTTGATGAGCGAGGGGAGGGCTACCCATGTGCTCAGGCCCTTGTCCGTACTGAGTCATCTAACACATTTGCCTCCCTTCTTAAAGTCGTCAAAAAGGTTGAACCTAGTGCGTTTCACAACGTGCAGGTGTTGGTTACGGATGGTGCAAGGAGCCTGATAAAGGGTTGGAAAGAGATTCATGGGGATGGTGTGCGTCATGTGATGTGTAGTTGGCATCTCATCAAGTGTTGGAGGTCAAAGATAACCAACAAAGTTCTTCTAAATCAACTTCTGCAGCTGCGGTTACTCACTTCAGTGGAAGAGTTTAACATCCATCTCCGTCAACTGATGCACACCTGGAAGGATGATCCTGGGCTACAATACTTTGCTGAGTACTGGGGGCCAGAGGGGTCAATTGCGCAACCGAAGAGCTGGGCTCGGGTATTCACCAAAGGAGCTGATGCCCATAACCTCCGGTAATAATGTGATATATCTCTGTCATTGAAACTCAAGGAATTCCTTCTTTTTTCAAGTTTCCTCTAAGAAATATTTTCATACTGGCTACAATCGTAATTTTTATTATTACATTGAGATATGCAAAGTATTGTATTTCTTGTACCACAGCAAACATTGTCATAAAGTACTCCAAAGCTTTATACTCATTTCTCATTTATCGTTTCTAGCAGCATTTGATCTAATTACAATTTTTTTGACATATTTTTATTTTATTAGTCACCATTTCAAAATTGTATACAGGAAAGTAGTACAACAGTTTGGGTTGATAAAAATAGAGATATATTACATTAATTATCCAAAGTCTGGAACGTTACCATGGCCACCTCAAACGATATGTGAAACCAAACATGCGTGTGGATCGGTTCATGGTTCAGTTGGGAAAACTTAACCAGTGGTACCTCTGGAAGGCAAAGTGTATACAAGCCAATCTTAAGGGAATCAGGAAGAGCGCCCAGCAACTAGAATATGAGAAGAAACATCCTGCAGTAGCCCCCGAAAATGTGCAGAAACTGCAAGAGAAGGTCATCATTACCACAAGAGCAGGTCACAAGTACACATTGGAACCTAACCCCTACAGATGCCACTACCAGAACTGCATGGTTAGATGCTACCAATGCCCAAAGTCAGCTCTGTGCGCTCACCAGTATGTCTGCTCATGTCGGGATTTTGCATTTAGAAATGTGTGTGGACACATTCACTGTGTTCATGGTGATGTTGAAACGGCCTTAGAAGAGGAAGAGCAGCTTCAGCTAGGAGATCAGGAAGGGCAGGGTGACCCACAAGGACTTCAAGAGCAGCTGAGGCGGGGCATGGAAGAGCAAGAGGCAAAGTGTCTTGGACCTGACCTGGAATTATCAAGGGTTACCTCTCTTGCTGATACCCAGCGGATATTCAGCTACCTGTCAAAGAAGGCAGCAGCTGGTTCAAGTGACAAAATGCGAGAGTTCCTAGCCACCCACCAGAGCACATTGGCAGAAGTTGCTGCTGCCATTCCTTCCGTCAAATGTGGCCAATTTCCTGCAATTTCTTTGCAAAGAACCCATCATAAGGTACAGCGCACACCCTTCCCAAAAAAGCCTCAAAGAAGGTATAAATCAAAGAATCTGCATGGGGAGCATGACGTTAGTCTGCTTTCAAGCTTGGTTAATGACTGCCTTGTTGAACGAGAGGACAGGAACAGCTGGCAGTTTCTTGTTGGGTTACCCGCAGAAGTGATTGCAAAAAGCATCCAAAATAAGAACCAGCACGAGAAAGACTTGTTCTTGGAAAAATACAACAAGGCTAAGGAGATATGGGTTTGCTTGGAGTGCGGCATTAATCAATGGAGTTCTGAAACAAAGGCAATGGTGACTTGTCAAGAGTGCCAAGGATCATTTCATGATGCGTGCATTTCCTTTGAAAATGAAGAAGAGTGGACATGTGATGATTGCCAGAATTTAAAAAAAAAAACAATACAATACTTTACCTGGTGCTCAATCGGTGTTACTGCGTTGATTTAGTCTGGGAAGTGGATAAGGACACTGGCAAGGAAGCCTGTCTTGACACCCGCGCGTCCACGTTGATATCCAGTCCAACTCCAAGAGACATATCTTACGAGTATTATCCTTGGCTGCATATTCTTCCTGTTCATCAATCTGCTATTTTTGGCTGCCTCTGATCTTAAAAATATCTCTATTTCTTTTATTGCTTATACATCAATGAAATGCAAATCGTTTTATAAATGCAAAGTATTTTAAATCTAATTTTTGGACAAACTCACAACCGTAAATAAAGGGCATATGTTGATTATTTCTAATGTTTGGCATTATATGCATGTTAAACGAGTTGTAGTCAGTAACTGTTATGGTCTCTTTTAAATTAGACCTAAAGCTGAAATAATTAATAATTAAGATGTAACCGGCTCGTGAAAAGTTAAGGGGGGGCCAGATATAAATCAATAAATGAAATAAAACAGCTTCTGATATTTCAGCCAATATTTAAGCCAATATTATTTCAGCCAATATTTCAGCCAATATTTCAGCCAATATTTCAGCCAAAATTTCAGCCAATATTTCAGCAGCACATTTTACTGTCCGGTGACCTCCGTG
>LR139887.1:0-22436 GCA_900659605.1 Tisbe holothuriae
TCAACCGTGCGCTGGTTGTCATCAAGCCGTCGGATCTCCGCGATAAGCTGGACCTCTCCACAGACCAGATGCCGCTGTTCGGCGCGCTTGCGAGCCTGCGTGGAAACTCCTCTTCCCTAGAGAAGATCGTTGAAGAGGTCCAAAACTGGAACATTGCTGTCGAGACGCGGAAGGGTTTGGATGAGGTGTACGAGAGTCTACGCCAATACACTCTGGACCCGACGAAGACGTTCCACATTTGGCCGTCGAATGAGACGTAAGATTAACCATCACGGATTAACTTAAGAGCAAATGTACAAGTGTCTAATTCCTGCATTCTTTTTAGGTCTCCAATGGCGCGATTCTTTGCGTACCAGTACATGTCCTGCCAGTGGCCAAACGCGGTCATCTGCGCAATCGGCGACATATATACGACGCACGGGACGCTGGGAGAGGATCTCCGAGGCAGAACGGGGCTCCCACTCTTGACGGACTTCAGCAGGTACAACATCATGTAAATAAATAATTGGGAGCATTACTGTAGAAACGAAATCAGGACAGCCCATGAGCCTACTATATATTTCGTCCAAGGGAAGCCTTTTAAGGTTCAAATACACGACATAACTTCACATAAGGAGAACCTACGTGCACGGTGCACTCAATGGCTGGTCTCCATTTGTTTTATACAGGTCCTTGGGTTTGCAGCACTGAGTTTGACCTAATCACTTATCAGTGCCTGAGTGGGAGCTCAGCGGAGAAAACGATGTACATTGACTGCACATTGATTGCCCTTTTTAAGGTCTGTTCCTAGCTTTAAAAGCCATTCTTCTTTTTTTCCAGGCGGCTTCGCCAACGCGTGGCTGGCCTGATCATGGTCGCCTACGGCTCGTCCCTGGACACCATCTCAGAGTGGGAGATGACGTGCGAGGCCGACCTTGACGTTGACCCCAACCTGCTGCTCAAGACCATGACTGTGGATAGGGAATGGCTCTGCGAGGTAAGATAAGCAAATCACAATTTTCATGGTTATTGTTTACTTTAAAAACTTATGTCGAAAAGTCCTTCCTAACGACTGATCTTTTGCAAAATTAGCGTTAAAAAGTTCAATCCGGTACTCGCTACTGTCTCAGATCAGAGAAGTACTTCTTTATCCTGTCCAAGTAGCGCTTAATAGGCACTACACTGCTTGTCCTGTTCTTCTCTTGAAAAGTGAACTAATTAACCTCACCCCATTAGTTCCAGTCCATGATTCCGCACCTCGTCAATCCCACGACGCCGTGCCCCGCAGATGACCAGACCCGATGGGCGCTGCTCCTCTCGGCTGTGCACCCAACCCTTGCTAGCAAGATCCGCGTGAGCTGCCTCCAGTCCCTGTCGCCCCCGACGCTCCAGCTGTTCTTCCGGCTGTACAGACTGGTCAACCCGGAGCTGGACGACACGGAACCGCTCATCAGCCCCGACGAGGCGCGTGCCTTCATCATGATGCACATGGAGTTGCAAAGTATGACGTTGAAGCAGCTCAAGGTATAGAAATCTAAGGATGTTATTTTTCATAATTATTAACGTTTTCCACGTTGCAGCACCTGAATCTGAGCTCAGTCGGCATCACGGTCCCCTCTGGACGCGCGGCGCACCTCGCCACTCTCTTCCTGGACCCGTGGGCATCGTACCTTAACAGCCTGATGAGCGGACCACTGCCGGCGTCGGCATGGCGGCTCGCCAATGTCTTTGACGGGAAACTGTTTCAGGTATTAAAGAGACATAACGGGCAGTAATATAAGAATTATAACGAATGTCTCATTCCAGAAATGCTACGCTATTTGCGTCACGATGCCGGACAAAGCGTTCATATGGCACGGGTACAGCTTCGCCGAGACGTGGGACACGTGGACGGACATTCAGCAGGAGGAGGCGGAGACGGTCATGCGTTATCTGGAGATCGACTCCTCACCCCCGTCCAGGTGCATCTCCCTCACCGACCGCGTCATCACGCCGATCCTGTCGGAGCTCGTCGACAGCGCCCTCGATGACGCCTTGTCCAAGTTGTGCTTCGAGGACCACTCGGAGCTCGTGTCCGCGCTTCTGAGCGAGCCGGAGTTGGGCGAGCTCGACCTGGCGGAGGTGGACGCGGAAGACGCTGTTAGGGAGGTAGTGGACGGCTGCGTGGCTGAGGCCGCTGATAGCGAGCCCGCTAAGAAGACGAAGAAAAAGCGCAAGAACAAGAAGGCGCGCCGCATGAAGAAGTAAAGTCGAAGTCTACATTATGAATATTCCTTCTTGTTTCAAGTACCTGATGGCAAGTTTAGCTCACACCTTTGTCAAATTATTAGAATTGTTATGATTTTGACAATGTTCAGAATTTATATGCAGTTATTAAGTACGGAGCTCGGTATTAGCACCGTGCACATATTTTGTATATTGAAGAATTGCGTCTTATATATTTCTAGATCTGTTGTACAAAAATTGACTAAAGTATTTGACTATGTTGAGAATAACCTGTGATATGTCTTTCACTGGGAATAAAACAATCTCTAGAACAGGATGAATACGCTTATGTACCAAATGATCTTACTGAAAAATACCAACGACTATGAAGTGTATAGAATAGCAACCAATAAATATTGGGTCTTTTCTATCCTTAATCTGATCAATAATTGACTTCCCAGGATCAATTTATGCCCCAAAAATTCCTGAGAAGTCTCCCAAAGAAATATCCCTAGCATTATCTCTCGGTCACAAGGCTGCAAGAAGCATTTGCTTGCCTTTAATAATATCGCGCACTCGGTTTTCTTCCGCAGCCGGACAAAAGGAGGCCCCGGGAAAACTAGGGCCTTCTTCTTTATATTCCGAGGACGTTGGGGAGCTTTTATCAAATCATCTTTGTCCCCCTTTCTCAGACTTGGGGGTTTATGTATTGGAACGGCGAGCGGACAGCTTTTTATCCGCAGTGCATGAAAGCAACTTGAGCAGTCTAGACCTTGGGAATAATACAAGTTAGCAACGGTGTATATTGTATTTCAAAAATGCTAATAATAGCTTGAGAAAAGTAATTGAGCAATCAATGAGCTCCAGCTAATGCATTGACGTCCTTGGTCAATGCTCTGTGTGAGCGTGCGCTCAGCTGCGGCGTTGGCGCCAACATGTGCCTATGCGGCGACAACGCGCGGGCGCGGCAAACAACTTGTTTTACGATACTAAACTGTGTCTGTCGATGCAGAGCTCCTTGACGATCAGTATATTTTAAGTAGACACAGCTGAAACGTGTGCATACAATGCGTTGATGTAGTTATTAAATGTCAGAAGTGAAAGGGATTCTGTTACCATAGCATCAAGATGGCGATCGCGTCCCTTGCCCTGATCGCTGCCATGTACTTGGTATGCGATACACTGCGACGCCAGTTGAAATCGGTGCTGCCCGAGGGTACGATTAAGCATCTGTTCCTGGACGCATTGATCAGCGCGGAGCTGTGTTTTGGAGCATTTGAACTTGGGGTCATAATGGACCACTATGGTTTGTATGCATGGAGCGTGGGTTTGTTCTTTAACTCACTTTACCAGGTATGGCGGTTATAACTCGGCTGTCCAAATGATAAGAAGCAATAGGTGCCAAATTAGTTTGTTCTAATTCTATAAAGCGCTTAAAATAAGCATTCAAAAGAGTCCTTAAACCCTCATATACTTTTATAGTATCATACAGAGCATAAAAGAAATGTTAAAAGTCATTGTTGGTTCTTCTGAAGAGTTACAATTTTGGCTAGTTTTCTTATCATTTGGACAGCCGAACTGTAGTTAAATGCATAACTAATGTACATAAAATTGCAGTACCTCCGTTGGAAAGAGTTCACCATGCCCAGCCCCTTCCTCCACATCGAGTCGTACTTCTCCGGCACGCACACCTTCACCGACGCCCTGCTGCGCGTGGCCACCCTAGTTACCTCCGGCCTGCTCACCTACTGCCTCATCTCATGGATCTGGGCACTTGAGGCGAGCGCGCTCCACACAGGCCGGGCCAGCGCCGTCGCCGCGTGCTCTGTACCATGGGGATCCGTGCCCACATACGTCTCCTTCTTCGCTGAGGCGCTCGGCACGCTCTTCCTCGGCGTCACCATCCCCATTGTGGCTGAGAACCCGACCCTGGCAAACAATGACCCGATCTACACCGGGTTGTTGATCTCTGCCATCGTGGTGGCTGTCGTCGTGGCTGCGCTGGAGGTTTCCGGTGGGATGTTCAACCCCATGTTGGCCACGACACTGTTGTTGAATTGTGACGGTCACGCCCACTGGCAGCATGTGCTGGTGTACTGGGTGGGCGGGGCGGTTGGAATGCTGGCCACGGTGAAGGTCTACCCTGTGGTGAGGAGTTTGGTCTACGGTGCCAAGGTGGATGAAAAGAAGACGGCTTGAAGATGTTGAAAACGAGACTATCAAACTTTCAGGATAATTATATTTTAAAGCAATAAATGCAAATAATACAGTAGAACGGTTGTACACCGATTTAACATATGTCAGCTCAGCCAGCTCAGCTGAGGCGTCCTCCATTTCTGTCCAACTCTTCTCCTTCGACCAGCGGCAAGCGGTCGTACCGCACTGTACTCGACCCGCCAGCCATACCCGGGCCCCCGCCGAGAATCCCACCCAGATTCGACGGCGCAATAGTCTGCACCGGAGCTGCGGGCATGTGCGGCCCACCCCCACGGTCATGCTGCGGCAGCCCCACGGTGTCACCCTGCATTGGGTATGTCCGTGCAGCGACGGCGTTCCGGGCGTTGGCGCGGCGGTACATTTTGAGGAGAGCCACCGACATGAGGACGATTCCAATGGCGGTGCCGACGAAGACGATGCCTTTGAGGACGCGGCCGACTGGAAAATGGACTAATTAACTGTCATATTCAACTTAGCTGTCCAAATGATAAGAAGCAATGGTGCCATATTGATTGTTTATAATTCTACAAAGAGCTTGAAAGAAGCATTCAAAAGAGTCCTTACCCTCTTATGTATGTTTATAGAATCAATACAGAGCATAAACCCGTGTTAAAAGTCTTCATTTGATGTTCTGAAGAGTTACAATTATAGCTAAAGAACTCTTATCATTTGGACAGGCGAACTATTATTAAAGCGCTTACGTTCATGATGAGCGCTGGGATGATCATCATACTCATCACTCCTGGCAACATCACCAGGACACGCCCCATCCGCTTTCAACTTCAGCTTCATATCACACTTCTCAGCAGCCTCAAACAGACACATGTTGTTGTACGTCTTCCCATCAGAACCACAGACGGGATCCTCATCCCTTGGACAGACTGTCTCATGCGGATCGCAGTCTGCATCATCATCATCCTCGTCATCGTCATCGTCCTTGACCCCGATGTCCTCCCCATCGCACATTCCCTTCCGTCTGACTGTCAGGCTGAGGTTGTTCTCGCAGACCAGCTGCCGGAAGATGCACATGTTGGAGTAGGTCTTGCCGTTGGACGCGCAGATCGGGTTGAGATCTTTGGGGCAACCTGGTTTGACGTCCGTACAGTCAATGCTGCCGTTATTGCCACTATCCCGGCTGTCCGGCTGCTCTTCCTCCTCATGTTCTTGCTCTTCACAATACCCATCCTTGACGCTATCAATGTTGTTAATCTGCTCCACGCAAATCGCAACATTCATCCGGCACTTGTTGTGGAACTGGCGGACGCCATTGAGGCAAACTGGATCCATATTCTTGTCGCAATCTTCGTCACAAGCCGCCTCCCTGTCACTCTCATTCTGCGTCTTGTCCTTTGACTCAGGCTTCCGCTCTTTAACCGGATCATCATCACCGTCATCCTCATCCTCGTCGTCGTCACCATCAGCATCATCATAGTCTTCATCATGTGAACATTCCCCCTCATGCGCCTTTGTCACAGGCTCAAACTCATCCTCCGTATCGCCACCACCTTTGTGGCAGTTGTAAGCTCTCAGCATGCATTCATTGCTGTACGTACGCTGGTTGCTGCCACAGATTGGGGCCATGATGCTGGGGCACGTGCTGGGGCAATCCGCGTCATTTGCAGATGCGTCACATGGACCCTCCTTGGACATGGACAGACGCCTGCCAGAGTTGCACGCCATCAGTCGCATGTAGCACTTGCTCTCGTAGGTGATGCCGTCAGAGCCGCAGACGGGTCCGCCGTTATCCCCGTCGCATGTGAAGTCGCAATCTAACCGCGGAACATTAAAGTGTTGAATCACGCAACCTCGTAGGGGATTTACCTATTTGAGTGCAGTCCTGTCCTGGCCGTTCCTTTTCCATGTCGTATAGGCACTGCCCACTGCACCAGAGGCAGTCCTGCTGAGTGTTACATGCCTTCTTCTTCTCATGCAGCTGGCATCGGTGCTCATCCGGGTTGATCTGGAGCATGCTCCACTGGCCAATCAGCTCTTCTGGATCGACGTTCACGGCCGGGTACGTGTACGCATGGTGAAGCCCTCCTGAAATCATAATTTTACAGCTACCGAAAGCCCAATGTGAATATGCTACGCACCATCTTTCGCTTCAACTCCAAATCCGTCACTGAGCCCGATGAGTACATGCGGTGTTCCGTCATCCTTGATAAGTGACGCAATCTGGGCGAGTTGGATGAGATCCCGGAGCAGGTTCTGATACACGATAATCATCTGTCCGTCTGCGTAGATACTCGCCTGGACCTTGATCTGCTTACTGTCGCTAAGGTAGTTTGCAGTCCATTCCACGACAAGACTCTTTTCTACATATTAAATTGCATTATTGATGACTCATTAAATTAAAAAAAATATATATTTTACTAGTGATCCCTTATTGTATATATTTTGGAACTACCTTTCGGTTCATTCACTAGTATGCCCAATTTGCAACTTTTCATCATCATGCTGCAGGACGGATTTGAACCCACAACCTTCTGGGTCAAAGTCAAGCGACTTGTGAATATGGCTACCACGGCCCCCCTCACATTGAACTTATAATCACATACCTGTTTGTTTGAATTTGACATCAGTGCTTGAGGGTGCCAGGGCCAGCATGAGCACTGCAATGTGGCTGGGCATCTTGATCACGTCATGCTCTTCCCCGAGGAGAATGGCAAAGTCACTGCTGATGGTCACCTGGTCCACCATGCGACCGTAGAATGGGAAGGAGAAGGTGAGATTGAGGCCCTAAAAGCAAATTAACCATGAACTAAAGCTATATCTACCTTCTTTCTGAGCAAGACGGCAACAGGCAGCATTGTAGCATTTTTTCTTTAAGTTTGCTGGATCATCCCAGGTGTTAATGTTACCTTTGAATTCATTCACCAGACACGGCATGAAAGCAATTTCGAAATTTTTGAGTGCCGCAGAGAGGATTCGAACCCGCGACCTCTTGGGCCGCAGGGACGAGCAACTTGCGATCACTGCTACCACGTCCCCCAAATTTTTATTGCCATTAGTATGCAAGCATTAGACTATTTAAACCAGTCTTACGTAGAGATCCTGTCCCTTGAAGATCCCCTTATCCGTCTCTGACGCCGTAAAGTCCACTATTTCAGCCTCTCGCATCTGAATCCAGTGATGCTTTACCCGGGTCGGGTTGTCGGCCACGACATCCATCTTGTACCAGGACCAGTCGGAACTCTAAATATATATGCGTTTAACCCTTGAATTCGTCCGTAGCTAAAATTATACCTCATGAACTTGCAGAGTTGAATTGGACTTGGGTTTCTGGAACTGGGCTTGGAGATAGGCATCGTCGAAAAATGGCATTTTTCCATGGCAGCACTGAATGGCCAATGCCAGCACAAGGAACTTGTACATGTTTAACTCTTTGTTCTTTCCTTTTAACTTTACGTGACACTGTGAGACAAGCTTGCAAAGTTGATATCTCTTTCCTTGATTTGTTTAGTAATGACTGATAACGGTCGGTGTGACAAAGGCGATAAGAAGGAGGGGCCATGATATTGAATCTGCCTCAAAATGCATGAATGATCAAAGAAAAAAAGTAGGGTGATGTCGATGACAATAAATCTAAGAGTAAGATTTGACTGCAATCATGGATACGTGCAAAAAATGTACAGATATATTTGAACATTGATCTTTTTAAATATTTGCTATGCATCCCTCTTTATATATTTTTAGGGCACTACCTTTTCAGGTTCATTTAATTAGCACACTACAATGTCATGTCCTTGAGGGACTGTGGCAGCTTTTTCGAGAACAATTGAAAAATCCATTTGATGAGGCGTGGAATTGAACCCAGACCCTTACATTGGGGTTTTGCATGCTGACCATACTGCCATGAGCTTGTGCTCTATGTTGACCTATATATCAGCATTTATGTTTAAATTGCATTTTACAGATTACATGCAGAGGAAATTTATTACATTACAACCTTAAACATATTTAATTTTATACAATTTTATAATTTAAAAAAATCGTAATATTTATAAGTTATAACTACATATTCCTGCATCATCAAAAAGATCGTACGTAGACTGACTTTGTTAATTGTCATAATATTTGCAACAAATTCCACTCCAGAGATGAGTAGTAAAATACTTTTTACTCACAAAGATGTGTATTTCAACACCTAATTAATTTTCCTATACAGTTTCTAAGAAACCCTTAAAGAACCACTCTGGTCGGAATGTCCTTTTTTTAAATTGGAAGTATGGGCTTTTCTGTTGGCCGTCATCTTGTCCTAAACTACAACGTTATAAAGAATAAACTGAGTTTAAACTGGATCGAACTTTGTGTGGAGTACACCTCAGCTGTCCAAATAATAAGAGCTCTCTGGCCAAAACTTAACTCTTCAGAAGAGGCAACAGAGTCTTTTTTATATGTTTTATTCTCTGCACGGATACTATGCAAGGTATATAAGAGGTTAAAACTATTTCGAAAGCTTATTTTATCCTCTTTATAGAATATGAACAACCAGATTTGGTACCTTTTGCTTCTTATCATTTGGACAGCTGCCGACCTCACGCAAACGTACATATTATCAGTATTTTCCATTGGTATTTTCTAATTTGACTAGCTCTTTTTACTCCATGGCCTGAAATAGAATTAGAAAGTTGGAAAGAGGAAAACTAAAAGGCAGTTCTCTCCATTTGAAAGTATAAGAAGAAGGCCTTTTTCCTCTATTCCAAGTGTTCCTGGGGTTGTCTCTATTTTTAAAGAAGAAAACTTATTCTCTCCTCCTCCACCACGAAGCTCAAGGGAGGAGCCGCACACACTCACCCACGCAGCTGCTTGCAGCAGCATTAGCATTAGCAGCAACAGCAGCAGCTGCTGAAGAAGGCCCACAGTGGTGGTGGTGAGGCCTTCTTCTGCAAAAAGGGGAAATTGACTGTCCAAATGATAAAATTTCTCTGGCCAAAATTGTAACTCTTCAGAAGAGACGACAAAGACTTTTAACACATGTTTTATGCTTTTGTAATGATACTATACTTGTACATAACAGATTAAAGACTCCTTTGACAGCTTATTTCATGCTCTTTATATAGAATTAGAACAAACAGATTTGGCACTTTTTGTTTCTTATCATTTGGACAGCCAAAATGTGTACAACACTCTTGGTGTGAGTACGACGAAAAGCCTCTCATTCATGAAAAACTGGGGGGAAATGTGCAGAAATGAGGACTTAATGTATGATGATGATGGTTTTTGGCTCTCGAAAGACGGATTCTATTTTGAGAGCGGATTTAAGACTTTAATCAATGTCCAAATCCATTGGTAGAGAGTAATCATGGACTGA
This sequence comes from Tisbe holothuriae, assembly GCA_900659605.1. Lineage (NCBI taxonomy): Eukaryota > Metazoa > Arthropoda > Copepoda > Harpacticoida > Tisbidae > Tisbe > Tisbe holothuriae. Next base: position 9,716 of record LR139887.1, read on the forward strand.
TCTAACATGACATGCACATGATTGTTATTTACTTTTCCATTAGCAACGATCGAAGACTTATCTTGTTGATATGCCGTCTTTCTCGATTGTAAAAATGATTCTGGTTAACAATAATGCCAAAAGCAATGCTTCTCTTAAAACAAAGACAATGCAGTGTTGCATGTCTCGTCTGCAATTTGCAATTCATATAATCAAGGACATGCATATTTTTCTCAACCTTCTCAGTTCGGAATCGCTTTTTCTTCTTCTACCTTGTTTCAAAGAAGGAAAAGTGTCAAGACAGCCTCGGTTCTTTTCCTTCTCTCCCATTTGAATGTTTAGAAAGGACAGAAGAAAAGAAGAGAGGTAGTATACTAGTAGTAGTTTACTCTTCTTCTTTATATATACGCACGTCTGTGTGCTTTTACTATTACTCAGCTCTACACGGTCTGTCGCCCGCCCGCTGCGGACCGGTCGGGGCTTCTCTGTGTCTCCAGCCCCACGCTGCTCGAACGCTACTTGCTTTTTCTTTTTCTTCCGAGCAAAGCGGCAGCGACGGCTGAGTATTTCGTTTCGCCAGAAAACTTACCTGCTGCTTTCTCTGACTTACTCCTTCTTCCCTCTCCTCCTCCCGCAGCTAAATAAGTACGAAGAAAGACGTGATGATGCCCTTTTTAAGAAGAAGAGGGAAAATAGAGAAAAGGCGGAGGAAAGAGAAGAGAAGGAGGCAGCAGCTGTAATGGCAGCAGCCGTGTGGGAGGGAGAGAGAGAGAGAGAGAGTCAACGCCTTGCAAGAGGCTTTCTCCCAGGCCGCTCCGAGAGAGTGTACATATACACAGCAGCAGCAGACATATGTAGAGAGGGAGAGTGTGTGAGGGAGAGAGGGAGGGAGGGGGCCTTCTTCTGCTTCTCAGCCATGTACGCCAGAGCAGAGAGAGAGCAGTCACGGCTGCTGGAGGAGGGAAGTACAAGAGAATGTGTCATGCCCACAACACTGGGCTGACACAAACAGTGAAGAGAGCCAAGGCCGAAAAGGCAGCTGCAAGCAGAGAGGAGATCCTCCTTGTGAGAGCAAGAAGGCCGATCCAACCCAGTAGCAACTTGTCTTTGTATACATGTGTACAAGAAGAAGAAGAAGACTCTTCTGTGGCTGAGTGGGGAGCGATTTGACGATCAAGGGGAGTAGGCACGTACGCTGAGAAGAAGAAGAAGTTCTGCTGCTGCTGATACTGCTTAGAAGGCTAGCTAGCCTTCAAAACTGGAGCGAGTGAGGGAAGAAGGGGAAGAATTCTACGAATGCGCTGCTAACCAGCGGCGACTACGCACAACAGTGCCTCTAATTTGCTCGCCGCTCCTGCGTTTTGCTCCGCGCGCGGCGGGAGCCCGCAAGAACGAGTGCAAGGAGCGCGAGAGCGAGCGCGAGGAGGAGCAAATTACAGTCATTCCTTTGCGAAATCGCCGCGCGAAGCAGCTCACTCGTAGAATTCTTCCCCTTCTTCCGAGTGAGTGAGTGTTAGAAGAAGGGAGAGCTTCTGCTGCTGCTGCTGCTGCTAGAGAGAGAGAATAAGGCTCGCAGCAGACATCGATGGCCAAAGTTAAGAAAAGAAGACGATTCGTCGAATGAGGCCAAGATGAATTTTGACACGAACAAGCGAGTCCTGGAGGTGCTACAAGACTGCCGCCGCCTCCCTCGATTGTTGTGACATCGCACCCAGAGAGTAGTGCAGTGAGTGAGCAAAGGCCCCCCACCCAACAGCCATAAGTGAGCGTGAGGCGAGAGGTGGTGGTGGACGAAGCCTCGACCTGGCCATAACAGGGGCCCATAAGTGTGTCGTTACAACCCTCAGCCCGCTATGGGCAATGTTAAACGGTGACGTAAGAGTGTCTAAAGCGCTCTTTGTGATGAGGAAGACAACAGTGAAGAAGATGGCCACAACGAAGCCGCTGAAGGCATAGACCGAGTGAGTGAGCATGCAACTAACTCCCGTGCAAAACCTTGTTTTTGCTGTTCGTCGTCGTTTCGTTGCCCCTCCCTTTCGTTCCTTCTTTCGTGTAAATCATGCTCCAGACACTTAAATCATCCAGCTTGTTGACACTACAACTCAATTTTCTCCTCCTCTCCTTTTGCTGCTTGGGTTTTAAGAGCTGCTGCCGCGGCGGCGGCGGCCGTGGAATAAGTATTAGAAGGATAATACTACAAGAAAGTGATCATGACAAGACCCTTGATTATAAAGAAAGAAGAAGAAAAGTAGCAACGACCTTTTTTCCCGACACAGGAATTGTTGCTTTCGATGTAAACAAGTCAGAGTTTGGTAATTGAAAATCGCCTCTCTTATGGTTCATCTAAGAGTTTAATGTTTTAATATAGAGAGAGGATTTTGTCAAATAAGGATATAAAGAAGGCTGTATTGCCATCTTCTCCTCCTCTTCGGCAGTAACGAGAAAGAGACCCAGTAATGTTGAGCAAACAAAACAGGTTTTTCGCAGCACCGCCTTCATACTTTTTTGGATCATTTCTTCTCCTCCTCAGCTCTACTAAGAAGGCACACTATGAAGAAACAGAGAAGAAGTCTCTTTATGGTCTGTTTTTGATTTTTTTACGATCAGAAATAGACTTTTCCTCCTTCTCTCTCCAATCTACTTTTGCCGCAATCTATTTTTGGAACCTCCTCCTCCTCCTCCTTTCATTTGATCAGCTTTGGATTTGAAATCACGGAACATGATTAATAATAGTTCACCTTTGCCGCCGCCGCGCGTGCGTCTGTCCCGAGAATGTCACGCACCCGTACACATTCCAGAGCTCCTCTCGCCCCGAGGAGAAAACTGCGTACACACCTGCGTCAGAAAAATGCGTCATGCGTCCGGTCCGCTCATATTCCTTAGTATTATTCATATCTCAAAAAGTCAAATGCATGGTGTATAATGTGTTTGGTAGCTGAGTTCACATACGTGGGTTTCCATTGGTAGTGTTGTCATCGCAGGCTGAGCAGCTTTGGGCCATTTTAGGTGCGCCTCCTCCACTGCTACTCGGCTGTCCAAATGATAAGAAGCAAACGGTGCCAAATTTGTTTGTTCTAATTCTATAAAGAGTTTGAAATAAGCACTCAAAAGAGTATTAACCTCTTGAGCACCTTGTATAGTATCAATACAGACAATAAAACATATTTTAAAGTCTTTGTTGTCTCTTCTGAAGAGTTACACTTTTGGCTGGAGAGCTCTAATCATTTGGACAGTTGCCCTACAAAAGGAGCACAAGCGTAAGGGGGGCTTGGAAGAAATAATACATATGCAGCAAAGGAGGGTTTCAGCAGCACACAGCTTGTTTTATAAGAAGAAGAAGAAGTATTCTCTGCTTCTTTTGAGCTCGCTCGATAGGACAGTAGATGAAATAGAAGTTGTCTGTGCTGTGGGTTGTGTGTGTGTGCGTGTGTGCCCAAAGTGCTTTTAAAAGGGCCTGACGTGCTGCTGCTGCTGTTATTTCAGATACACATTCAAAAGTGCTAATTGTTATCGTGAATGGTTGATAGATTGGCGTGATACAAAAACAAAAAGATACGTTCAGTTTCGATTTTCGGTGCAGCTGCTGTTTTTGGTGAGTGCAAGCTTGACATTGTCATCCGAGTTCGTTGCCAGGCAAAAAATAAGATCAATTGTTCTCAAAATGTCCCTTCTTCTCCTCCCGCATCGGTGTTGTACAACTGTTGCAAAAATAATAAAAGTCGACGTTGAGGCTGTTGCCAGGCAATAATAATCTTCAATCAGGGAATAAACTTTAAATAGAAGCTGAAGAGTAGACGGCAGAATAATTCTATTTTTGGAATGGGGCTTTTTGTCTTATAAACCTAATGGAATAGCATGAATTCTGCGTGATTTAATGATAATTCAGCTGTCCAAATGATAACAGCTCTCTGACCAAAATTGTAGCTCTTCCGAAGAGGTAACAAACTCTTTTATGATATGTTTATCCTCTGTACTGATAATATGCAACACACATACAATGTTAAAACTATCTCAAATGCTTATTTCAACCTCATTATAGAATTCGACCAAACATATTTGGCACCTTTTGCTTCTTATTATTTGGACAGCTGATATGTATCATTGCAATGAAACTGCTTGTTCATAACCGTATGACCAGCTATAAAAGTCGATGCGCATTCAGTGACATTAGTAATCAATACGATGTCAATTGTATCTTGTTACGCACCCTCACGCACTGGGCAACGCTTCCATAAATAGAACATTTTCTAGTGAAAACGGACAATTTAGCGTCGTTTTAGCTCATTATTGTCACAAATATAGAATGCTTAGGGACATTATATTCAGGATTGGCAAACTGCACATGTGGGAGAGAGAGAGAATCTTTGTTTACATCACAATCTATAGACTGGTTTCCTTCATGATATTTAGAAAACTAATGCAAAACAATCTTCTTATATTCCAGCTTGAAACTGTACCCCTCAATGGCCATTGGCATCACCAATAACCCCAGAAGCAACCACCCCAAGAGCAGCGCCATCGCCGGCATCGGCGTCCGCGACCAGTTCGTGCTCGCTGCCCCCGGCAGCGAGCTATGAACAGCACCAACCACAACCACGACGACAAGCAGTCTTCAGAAGAGGGAACTGCCGCTGAGCGAGAGCAGCTGCTGCAGCTGGCCACGTTCAAGACCAACGGCGCCAGCGAGGCCAAAGGAGGCGGCAAAGGCGGCGGCAAAGGCGGCGGCAGCATTGAGGAGGACGAGGACGAGGACGACGTCGTGAGGAGGACAAACGGAGAGACGACGACCACGCTCAACTCCATAGAGCCGGCTCCGGAAGCGCCGCCGCCCATTGAGTACGTCGGCGGGGCCAGGCCGAAGCAGAACAACCACAGCAGTGGCAGTGTTGTGCTCAAGGACAACCATAATAGTATACAAGTGGAGGTTGCAATAGCGCCTCAGCCCTCGGCTGCACCCAAACCTCCCTCTTCCCCAGCTGCACCTGTTGCGCCAAAGGCAGCAGTCGCAGCTGCACCCCCAGCCGCGGCAGCCCCAGCTGCAGCAGCCGCTCCCTCCCCTCCCTCTCCCGCGCCAGCTGCAACGTCCACTCCCGCGCCCGAAGAAGCCCGCCATTGGTGGACCCCTCTCGTCAACGTGGCGATGGGGTGCTGCGGCCTGAGCGGCGGCGGGAAGGGCCAGGACGCCAATGAGGCGAAGCGGCAAAAGCAGGCGAACAAGGACATTGAGCGGCAGATCCAGAAGGACAAGCAGGTCTACCGCGCCACGCACCGGCTGCTGCTGCTGGGCGCTGGCGAGTCCGGCAAGTCGACGCTGGTGAAGCAGATGCGAATCCTCCACGAAGAGCAGCCGTTCTCGGACGAGGAGAAGCGGCAAAAGATCGAGGAGATCAAGCGCAACATCAGGGACTCGCTCAGCACCATCCTGCAGGCGATGCCCGTCATCGACCCTCCGGTCACGTGCTCCACGCCGGCCAACGAGGAGAAGCGCACGTGGTTCCTGGAGCTGTTCACGCGCAACCCGATGCCGTTCCCGTACGACCCCGAGTTCTACGACGCGGCGGAGGCGCTGTGGGCGGACGCGGGCGTGCAGGAGGCGTTCGCGCGCTCCAACGAGTACCAGCTGATCGACTGTGCCAAATACTTCCTGGACAAGGTGTCGACGGTGCGCGCGGACGACTTCTCCCCGACGGAGCAGGACATCCTGCGCGCGCGCGTGCTCACGTCCGGCATCTTCGAGACCAAGTTCCGCGTGGACAAGGTCAAGTTCCACATGTTCGACGTTGGCGGCCAGCGCGACGAGCGTCGCAAGTGGATCCAGTGCTTCAACGACGTGACGGCCATCATCTTCGTGGCGGCGTCCTCCAGCTACAACATGGTGCTCCGCGAGGACACGTCTCAGAACCGCCTGCGGGAGGCGCTCGAGCTCTTCCGCTCCATCTGGAACAATCGCTGGCTGCGAACCATCTCTGTGATCCTTTTCCTCAACAAGCAGGACCTGCTGGAGGAGAAAATTCGGTCGGGGCGCTACAAGCTGGAGGACTACTTCCCCGAGTTCATGCACTACATGATCCCGCCCGAGGCGCAGCCCGAGATCGACAACGGCGCGGACCGGGAGTTCACGCGAGCCAAGTACTTCATCAGGGACAACTTCCTCCAGCTGTCGCAGCAGACGAGTCAGGGCGACAGCAAGCAGCACTCGGGGCACCACTGCTACCCGCACTTCACGTGCGCAGTCGACACGGAGAACATCAGGAGGGTCTTCAACGACTGCAGGGACATCATTCAGAGGGTGCACCTCAGGATGTACGAGATATTGTAAGATTAGGGACGATCAGTCGAGAGCGAAGAAGACGCGCTTCCAGCAGCAAAATCGGTTCCTAAAAACCAAGAGATCGGAGCTTCTTATTTGTGTGCGTTAATAATAATAGAGCCCAAGTCACCTTCGGAAGTATAATCCGAAGAAGCGCCTGCAACACCAGCTATCCCTGCTTCTGTGTTTCCACCAGTGTTTGCTGAAAGTGCCTAACTCAAAATATGTGGAAATCAGAGCGAGGTGCGCTTTAAAAAAAAGTGAAGTTATCGCTCTCTGAACGTCGTGACCCATCTCTCAAAATCGCAATGTCTCAAAATGTAATGAAGGGCCCGGCGGCGGTGCAGTCATGTCATATATTATTATATTATCCTATTTAAAGACAAAACTTCAGGGGACAAAGTGAACACACAAGTGAAGAGGAATTTTGTCTCTGGGAATTTTACATGCAAAAAAGGACAATTATTAGCTAAAAAGACAATTTTAATTGTGCAACTATCTGTGCTTTTTTCTGTTTCTTTTCTATAAATGCCAGGAAATGAATTTCAACTGGTTCGATTATAAAGATTATAGTTAAACAGGGGAAAAGTTCGTTCTGAGGGCTCTATAAACTAGTGTTTTGTTGTTTTGTTTGTTGGACCTTAATTTTAACCAGATACATGCAGCAACTAAGAAGGAAATTTTGCATAAAAAAGGATTACAATACACGAGCATAGCAACAAACATCTTACTGAAGCGCAAAAATCCCCTGAAAATAAAGTGCTTGCGATAACATACGGACAAGTTTAAGTAATAATTCACCCAAATATGGAACAGTTACCGCTTAAAATACAATTGAGAGAAAGAACAAATATTATAATCTAGAAGAAAACCGTGTCGAGTGATTGCAAGTGAAAGGTGAAGTTATTAAGATATCGAATATAATTATTATTTATCATAATAATTATCATTATATTCCATGAGTGTGCGCGAAGAAGAAGAAAATATTCAATACTAATATGGAAGAAAAACTAGAATTTGGGGCTGAGTGCGAAAAAAACGAAAAACTAGATCTGGTCTGGCTTGTTATTATTATTATTATTTACTGCGATTTTACTGCTACTACTACCCAGTCAACACAGCACAATAAAGATAATAATTATTAATAAAACGCCTCCAAGCAAGAGTTAATAATAGTACTATATTGAACAACCAACGAGTATGTTATATAATCAGACCCTCTGTAATTGTTTATATATTTATCTGCAAAAAAAGAGTTAATTTTGTTTTTGTTACGTGTCATCTTCAAAGCTATACAAAGGCCTTTAATAATATATATAACACAGATATATTCATTGTTAATTATTTAACCATATTCTATGGGATCGCTGTGATCATGATATAGTTAATACCATATTTTACTTATAAAAATAAGTTACAATTGTTAAAAAAATATATAGCAGCAACTACCATATAGGGGGTTATAATACGCCAGTCGTTCACAAATGAAAATAAGATCAAAAAACGACTTTAAGAAGCATAAAAATGTCCCCAGAACGGCCAGATCAGTTAAAATTAAGATCACACACACACAGAAAGACGGAGAGAAAGACGGTAAGAAAGAAAGAAAGACGGTTGCAAAATGAAGAAAAAAAGAAGAGCATTTTTTCAATGGTTAAATTATATCGCCGCTTTAGACGACAAAACCAACAATAGCTACAATTAAGTGTACATAACATGGTCATGAACCGGTAGAAAAAGTCAAGACTCGAAGAACTCGGCAATGTGCAACAACAACAACAACCACTACAGTAATACACACAAGAAGCCATCGCCACTTCAACGTGTCTATGAATTTTACGTACGGACGGGAAGGAGGGTTCTGAATTTTACGTACGGACGGGAAGGAGGGTGCAATATGCACCGGGGGTAGATGGTTCAGGGATGCCACTCAGCGATGGGGGATGTTGCTATGGAGGAAGACTTTGCGTCATTTTGCGTCATTAGAGAGGCGCAAAATGCGTATCCTGCTTCCTTCAACTCCCCTCTTTCTGAGGCGATCCCACAGTGCCAGACTCACCCGGTTGCCATTCCGTACACCGGTTATATTTAATACTGCAACATGACCACTGTGTTAAAAACAAATAAAAGGCTATAAAGTGACCTGCAGATCGTCCTCAGAAGCTTTTTACGGTATATAATAAAATCTCTTTGGGCTGCGGCTGCCACGCGCGCGAGTATGAATACAAACAATACAAGCTACTCCCCCCATAATTACACACAACTAAAACGCACCCCCTGAAAACACACTATAAGAAGGCTTAAAGGTAGGGGATAAAATGGGTTAAAGTTTGACCCTGTTAGGGCTTATTGGTGTCCTCTTTCTTCCAATAATAACCCATAAACGCAAGGATGTGAGAGAGCAAAATAAAGGCCCCATTGTTTTACAGACAAACACACAAACCCCCCAAGAATTTGATGAAAAGAACGCGATTTTTAAAAAGAGCTGCAATGTAAGATTGCGAGAAAAATATGCCATTGTATGAGAAGAATTTTACGAGGATGTTTGTGATTACACACATATGAAGAAATGAGAAGAAATTGATGAATTGTAAATAGAAAAAGAAGAAGAAGAAGAAAGAAAAACATACAAAAATCCACCTCATTCAGTAGGCGATGTTCAGCTGTTCAAAAATATACAATAGCATGTATGAACTATGAAAAAAGTATGTCCAAATGATAAGAGTTATCTAGCCAAAATTAAAGGTCTTCAGAAGAGGAAACATAGACGTTTTACATATGTTTTATGTGGTGTACTGATACTAAAATAGTACATAAGAGGTTAAGGACTCTTTTGAATGCTTACTTCAAGCTCTGTGTAGACTGATTTGGCACCTTTTGCTTCTTATCATTTGGACAGCCGAGATGTTTTGGTTGGATTTATTTCCGGGTTGTATTTAATCATTTTGGGTACGGATTGGTATAAATATTTTGAAAGAGGGATCTTTTTATGAGATCTTGTTTAGGCATGATATGACTTTTTATGCATTGGGGGTTACATTTGTATATAACATTATATATATTCATAATTGTAAGCTTTTGATTACCATATTTGGCAAGATTTCATATACTGGAGAAAATGCATTATTATAAGGGAGCTTCAAAAGTTATTAACAGAGCTGCTGCTGATATCATAAACTAAACTTTAGGTAACTTGGGTTTCAAAAGGGCTTTTGATTATATGCATAATTTAGATAGCTCTGAGAATATGAGCCCTGGAAATCTGCCTCTTAATATACGGGGAGAACGATCCTTGGTTCAGCTTCTGATCAAAATAATAATCAGCCAGACCGTCCTCATAATCCTTCTTAATCCTGAGGGCGTGGCCGAGAGTAGCAGACGGACGCTTGATACGGAGGGCGTGGCCGAGTCCAAGCCCTGCAGAGGACTTCTTAATCCGGAGTGCGTGTGAGTTGCCCAGCCCACTCTTCCGGATGCGGAGGGCGTGGCCGAGGCTCAGCCCTCGCTTAGCCACGCCCATGTCGTAGTCGGCGTCCTCGTCAGCCTCGTCAAACAGGTCCGAGTTGTCCCGCCCCTCACCGTAGTAATCGGAATCAAACAGTTCGGATCTGTGAACAGTTCATTTAAAAAAAAAATTACTAGTGATCCTTTATTGTATATTATTGGGCACTACCTTTTGGTTATTTCACTATTAAGCCAAATTCGCAATTTTTCATCATCATGCCGCATGGGGGATTCAAACCCACAAACTTCTGGATCAGAGTTGAGCAACTTGTGAATATGGCTACCATGGCCCCCCATCCCAAACAGTTCATTTAAATGCGGAAATGTCAATTTCACGCCATTAATTAGCATGTAAACAGTTTTTCCCCTCCTTTTTCTCCTTACGGTTGAGCTGCATTCCTTGCCGGCTGTGCGTTCAATCCGACCACGACGATTGATAGCGTGGCCAGGAGGAGGAGGAGAGAAGAGGAGGATGACGACGAACTCTTCCTTCCGGGTCCTGTTGTAGGTGTGCATTTACATGATGATTAAAGGGTAAACAGAGACGTTAGGTGTAATTAAAAGTGGTTATAAGCCATAAGGGTTAAACGGACATTAAATTAATTAACTGAACTATCATTTAGAGATGAAACTTTATCATAGATTAAGTAACTGAACAATGGGCAAATGAATTGGTTCTATTCCATTTTTGGCCGCATAATGCTTGTCCATTTATCAATTTATAATGGCAAACTTGCCTGCAAATCTGCACATCATTGTTTGCTTCCTCCTCGTACAATTTTCGTGTGACTCGATTACTGGAAATAGAAGAAGAAGAAGAGAAGTAATAAAAGAATGCAGAAGGTCAGCCCAGGTGATGATCGTCATTAGCAACAGCTAGAGTTAGAGGAAGTGGAATGACATTAAAAACGCGGATAAACTTACAAATGTCAATCGAGTTAAAATGAGAGAAATTTGGCAACGGGGTCGGGAAGCAGTTTTCTCCTCTATTATTATTATATTTGTCCAACTCATGATGTACAACATGGCAACAGAACTAGACATCTCGCACCTCGCAAGCTCTAAAACTTCTATGAATCAGTCCACCCAGCTCCTTTACAGGCTCTGAGACCTCCACACCCTTGCCAGCATCCTCCACAGCTACACAGGGGCTCTCCAACACGTAGCAGAACCTCCGGCCCGTATCCGCATCCACCGCGCTGCAGTCATTCCGCTCCCCATTGGCCAGGCGGAGCCCCTCAGCACACTTGCACTCAGCCAGCTGCCGTCGGTTGTCCGCGTCCACATCGTCACTCAGCAGGTCCAGCAGCGGCAGGCAGCGGCGCAACCGCTGAGCGCACCCGACGTCAGCCAGGCTGCAGAGGATTGTGTCCACCTTGCATTTGGACGCCTCAACATCGATTGGGGAGTCCCCAGACCTGGCCACGGACTTGAGCTTGTTCGCCTGGAGGAACTGCAACCCGGATTTGGCCTCGAGGCAGTTCTCAACCTTGCCTGTGCAGTCCTCCTCACTGCTGAGGCTCAGTTGTCGTCTCCGACATGTCATGGCGCCGAGGCATTTCTTGATGTCTTCAATGATCTGACTGGGCGCGCTGTAGTAGGTGATGTAGGACGTTCCAGTCACATTCTCGCCAGCTTGAGCTGCATTTTCGTCATCTAGTTCGTCGCTATCGCTGCAGCTCGTTTTCAAAGCCTGCCCAATGCCGTAGTTGCAAACCATGAAGTTTTCAAAATGGCCTTCGGTTGAGTTTGCCGGGAATTGCACCCATCCGCAGCCGACATGCGTCGCCTGAGCGAATGTAATCTTGTTCTCCTCCTCGCTGGCCACCAGGCCGTTGATCAGCCCATCCGAGGTGGACAAATCCGAGTGCACGAGCTCGTCCAGCGCACCGTCCCTCAGCCCGAACGCCGTCGTCCTCGCCCAGTGCACCGTCTGGGCGACCCCCGGCGCGCGCTCAAACGATTCGTCCACGACGCTACGCTGCTCATGCGCATCGTGGTGCAGCCTCCGCGGCGCTTTGGCCGTCCCGTCGTACTCCACAAGGGCGCATTGGTCAGCCCATGCTTGCCCAGCCTCAGCTAGCCGGTCATCCCACTGTAGCAGCGGGGTGCATGAGGTCACTGACTCCTCAGCTCGCTTCGCATCGAGGAGTTTGATGAGTCGGTTCTTGGAGTCTGCTGATTGGATTCCTCGAAGAAGGATGAGTCCATCGCCAGGGGTTTTGAGCCCATATCTGGAGCCTTCGACTGGGCATGTTGGGGCCAGCTCGCATCGGAGGCAAGACTCTTTATTGGCGGAGTCCTCTGGGCAGTATCTCGCCCTCAGCTCTTCATTGCAAGCGCCATTGCAATAGGTGACGAGTTGAACGACGGTGGTGATGAGAAAAAGCAGTCTCATGTTTGTGTCTCTCTGTCTCCTTTCAAACTGATCAATGGGTAGGAAACTCTACTCTCAACAGTCGCCCCCTGCGGGCATAAACTTTTGATACCGATATAAAATATCAATTGTCCGACTTCTCACTTTCTCAATATAAACCAGAGTCGCCAAATAATTGCCAGCGTGGAGTTTCCTGCTCAAAGAAAAATAGATTTTTCTTGTAACAACAACCAGCTCTCGTGGAAAAGTGAAGACGGCGGCAACAGCAAGAAAAACAGGCACACAATAACAAGAATATAAAAGAACCCTCTGAGAGGTTCACCATATTGCACAGAGGCCAACCCGGTCGTCCAATTCCAAATGATAAGAGTTCTGTACCCAAAATTGTTGCACTTTGGAAGAGCCAGCAAAGACTTTTAAAGTATGTTTTATTGTCTGTACTGATACTATATTAGCTGCGTAAGTGGTTAAAACTAAGCCCTTGAGTAGCGATATTCATATTTCCCGCCAATTTATTCATCCTCCCTACCTAGCATGCGCGACCAGTGGGC
>LR139888.1:0-22413 GCA_900659605.1 Tisbe holothuriae
ATTTGTCGCCGTTCTAAATGCATCATCATCTCCGAGTCTCTCTTTCTCTCTCTCTCTCTCTCTCTCTCTCTCTCTCTCTCCTGTCTCTCCCGGGGTCACATTTCCAACAGCGTGAGGTCGCCCGACACCAAATGCAGCTCGCCGTGTTTTACTGACTTTTTTCCATCCTCCCGAACCGTCGTAAAATATCCAAAACATTTTTCTTTTCCTGTTGTAAAATAGTTTTCTAAAACATTGAGTGACAAATTGGGGACAGTTGCCGAGTCTGAAGTTGCTTCATGGAGACTTTTATGAGTTCGTTAAGGTGTTTTAAGGGGTCTAAGAAGATTTAAGGGTCTAAATTGGCATGTAACAAAAAAAGATTGCAAACTTTATTATTAAAAGAGGAATTATAGCTTGAACGATCATTAACAGTCCCAAAGTCCGAAATTACAAATAAATCTTGACCTGAAATTGTTATTCCAGGCTGAGCAGCATCCGGTCTGAAGCTAACGGATTAGAGACGGGGAAAAGTTTAAGAGGAATCCCAGGCGGAAATGAGATTTACACTTCTAGGGCTTTTTCCACAAAGTCCGAAATCCCAGCTCAAGAAAGGGATGCAAATGCAATTTAGAGCTGCTACCACCATGGCTTACCTGCAAAGGAGAAAATATGTTTTGAGACTGGATGTAAACAAAACGGGTCATTTATCAAATTTGTCACTTGGGCAAGAGAGAAGTGGAAAACTAATTACTCTTGGGTGTATACAGACGGCCACTAATGGCGCCATTTGTTATCATTATTAAAAGAGTTTTTGCCATTTGAACTAACGGTCAGTGTGTGCAAAAACTGGAGCTCTAGTTCTATGCACTTTTCTTGGCTACAGATTTGTCCAGGTGCAAAATTTGCCAAGCTGATTTTTATACCCCTAGCTGGACATTATTACCCATTCTAGGAAGCATAAATTTACTATTTTTGCAGCACGGAGTTTTCTCCCTAGGATCATGAATAATAAATGTATTTTAAAAACGTCCACGTTGGCGCGTGCGTTCAATGCTGCTGCAGTCAACCTCCCAAATATAGAAGAGGAAGCAAATGATGCTCTGCTTATATTCATAAATGCTCAGCCATAGGTGAAATTATACATCCACTCTAGACGTGTATGAGTGTACATACACCCCCTTTTGCTGCATGCAGGGAGGGGCAGGCAGATACCAATATGTCAAACATGCTCATATGCTCAGAGAGGGAGAGGGAGAGAGAGAGGAAGTTATTGGAGGCAAATAGACAACTCAGCATTCATTGGGTACACAGCAGAGAGAAAAAGGGGATTTTCCTTCTTCTTCTGTGATTTATGAAGATCAAGATAACGGAAGAGTCTCAAGTTGGGGGTGATTTCGGGTGTCGATAGATTCTTCTGTGGAGAGGAAAACAAAGTAATTGGAAATATGGGAAATAAGGCGAGCTCTGTTTTGCCGAATTCCGTGGCCATGCCTTTTATTCAATGTTGACAGAATCGTAATTAATTTGTCAAATTCCACGGGTAACATTGAATATACTAGACAAACATTCATCCATGCAGAAATAATATTGTTACAATAAAGTGTTGACACATAAACGGGGCGCTGCTGTGAATACTTCTGACCGCCAAATATTGCATCGTCAATATTTGCCCAACATTAAATTTCAGGTCTCGGCTTGTTGACTTTTGCAAAATATACATCTCGCCGGCCATTGTTCACATTTATGGTTCATTACAAGCCCCTCTTTGCTGCTGCATGGCTGCAGGCGTCAACTTTGCCAAAGTGAATTCCTTCTTTGATAAAATAGGCATAAGACTCTCTTATGCGTACAACGAACCCTGAAGGAAATGCGTATTATATGCGTACCTATGGGTTTTTAAGCTGACCTTGCCTCATTTGGTCTTGAATACACAATTCAAGGGTTGCCGAATTTCATTGGTCATAGAATTCGCCTCGCCATTTCTTTATTTGTCCCGTCTTGTTTTATGGTCGTGCAAATCCTTGTTTCTTTTCTAATGCAAACAAGGCCGTTACACAATCTTTGGGTTAAATGTGTTTTTTTCTTCTGCGTCTATCATTCAGCAACTTTTTTGCTACTAATCTGCTTAACAATAGGATTAAAAAGCAGAAGCCCAGTTTAGCACAAAAAGAAGGCTTTTGTTTCTTGCTAAAGAGGCAAAAAACTTGAATGTTCTTAGCATTATATAAAACATTGAATAATATATAACAGCAGCAATATGTATCCTGCATAAAAAGGCTGTCAGAAGCCTCTCTCATGCATTACAATAGGTCGGTAGTTGGTTCGGACGTGACCTCCAGTGATCGTTTTTATTATCCAACGCCGATTCTTCTTCCTTTGGAACGTCTTCTTCTTCACTTTGACTGATGGTCGGAACGCGTAATAATGGTCACTGTTTAGAAAGAAGAAGAAGAAGAAGCTCAATGATGCTCCTTTTGATCGCTTTTGGGACTGGGTGTGGGGTTCAATTTGCAGGGATGCCAGATTCTAATTGTCTCCCATTCAATATATTTTGAAGTGCTCTCTGTAATCAAATGCAAATAGTCAATTAAGTAGTTTTAGCCATATCTGAAATGGTTAAAAAAAATTTACTGAGTAGTTAGTACAATTATGCTTCAAATGACATCCCTGCATGTTGTTGACTGTTGTTGTTTGTAGCTCGAAAACCTTTATGGGAGTGCTTCATAAATGATCCGAGGTCTAAATATGGAGTGTACTGAAAACGGCCTTCCCTTCATTACATTTTGCACACCGAGCTTAAAAAGGGGGCAGATCCAAAAGTGTACACAAACTTTGTATTTTCGGATGAATGCCTTTTGGCAACAGCAAATCCAATCTGAATAATAATAATAACAATATCAGAAAGTGCTAAAACAGGCGGTGTTGAGAAGAAGGCGTTGGAAGCAGAAAATAAGCTCTCCTTTTGCTCAGATCATGATAAAGTTTATTTTAATCCGAGATTTTCGCCTCTCTATTCCTCCTCCGCAGTTTGTATTTTTGCACACAAATATATTATCTCTTAAAATAGGCCCTGAAAAGAGAAGTCTCTAAAAGGAATCTCGGGCCATAAATTAACACCCATTTTGGTCTGTTCAAATCCATCATAGGGTCGGCTGCACTTTGCATATTTTGAAGCACGCTTTTTGGCACAAAACTGGATTCGTTGCCACCCAGATTGAAGAGCTGCTAATAGAGATGGCCAAAAATATGTTTACACAGCGAGCTCCTCCTCAATGGAGTGTTGTTATTGCCCTGCCTGTTGTCATTTTGCATATCTGCGAATGCAATCTGGCAATTAAATCGGAGAAATGGCAGGTCCACCCTTGGAAAATATATATCGACCTAGATGGGCTCCAATGCCTTGGAAGTTGGGTCCAAACCCTTTGTCTACAACTTTCAATAGGACTGGATGCCTTATATGGAGTAGAATGAGGGTAGTGAAGAAAGATCCTCGATATAATACGGCTTCTAAGAATTGTGTTAAAAATAGCAGCAACAATTATGAGAGAGTTTATCCAAGCGAATCACAGACAATTGAAATGGAGATATTTCAAAATTGCCATTCATTTTCTATTATTACTTCAAGATAATAACGTTGTCATCATCTTTTTCCCCGCGACAGAAAATAATAATATTTTCGACACTTTCAGAGTGACAAAGGTACTTTTTCATGAGATACTTGAGTCTTATTGTTCTCTGGCGTCGAGATCTCTTCGTCAGGGCTGCCATTTGAGCGAAGTACAATAACAGTTATACTAAACTTAGTAATATACGTGTATGGCATCCCTGGTCTGGAATGCGGCTTTCCAAGCCGTGACCAGTGGATTTCCCTTTTCATCATCATTATTAAAAGACGGTTCGTGTTAAACAGATTGAACATGAAATGTGTGCCTTATTCTGACCCATCGATATGTAATATACTACTACTAGTAGTATATTACATATCGATGTTCTGACCTCTTGAACTGTCTTATTTAAATAACATTTCCCAGGTATTTCCAATTACTTTGAGCTTCAATTCCTTCGATATTCACCCTCTGATAGACCCTTTTTGGCGCTGCTTCCAAAGTAAGTCTATACGGGCTATCATCAGATCTTTATCGGCAGTCTTCGACGCGCACAAACAAGTTCGGAAAATGTGCCAGAGCTGTTCTCTTTTTATACTCGTACACAACAGCGTTTTTGAGTCGTGCGCAAAATGTGATTGGAAAAAGACAACATTAGTATCATATGCATTTCATATTTAAACAAGTCTCTGCATCAGTTTATGCAATGCAGAGAGCCTGATTTGGGTACTTAACCCTGTTAGTTGTAAAAGTCTTAATCTGCACTGAGTGCCATTCCATTCGAGTCTCTGATCGTATAATAGCCGCCATAGCGACCTTCGATATCCCTTTCCCGTCGTTCTCTTCATATATTGCGTATAGCTGCAAATCCTCGCTGTTCGTTTGCAACTCAAAGAGTGTCACCGTTGTCACTTGTTATGAGTACGAACCGCCGCCGCGTGGAGATATGCAAGGAATGCTTGATGAGGAGGATGCCGTTGCGGACAAGCGTTTTGAGACAAAGGATAAATGGCGGCTCGTCAAATGGCGACTCCGTCGTAAAAGATGCATTCCGGATGGAATGAGATTTTTGGTGGATGATGAATAAATAGTTTCATAGAGCACATCATAAAGATTGTCAAGTTATGCAGTGCATGGTGATCATAACAAACTTAATCTTTGTCGTAAATTTAGACTTTGAAATGTTTACTTTTCAATTTTGACAGGAGTGTCCTTGCCTATTTACAATTCATATTTCCCAGTGAGCAAAATTAAACAATCCCCGACAACTCCCTTAATGTGATTAGCTTCCAAATATGCATTTTCTGGGGCGTGTTCCCACAAATTAAGTAAACACATTGGACGCCCAAAACAATTTATTCCAATAGACAATGACGACAATGGAAATGGAAAGAAGGGGAAAAAGCTTTCTCTATTGTTTGAAAGATCGGTTGACAGTTTTCTCTCTCCATCTCTCTTCCGTATACATCTTTCTCTTGTCTCTCTCCCTGTCTCTCTTCTGTGTTCTGACCGAATCTTTTGTCTGAATACTTGACAGTCTATCAATGAATCTAACGCTAATTAACAACTCATGTGGAATAGAATAAACGTGATACCCTTTCATCACTCACATTTTCTAGCTTATTTTTCCCAGTTCAGGTTTTACTTTTTACGAGTTTTGGCCCTTTTAAGAACTACATTATTATTTGGCGGTTTGCCCCACCCAGCTTTTTATGAGAATTAAAGAGAGGGGAGAAGAAGCTGAGTGCAGAAGAAGAAGAAGAAGAAGAAATCCCGACTCTCTCTCTAAACATTTTCTTAAATCAGCACGAGCCCACGGGGGACTAAAAGTTTATCACTGTGGGTTCATATGGTATAACGTTATCGACAAACGGCAGATTTTGCCATTATGAGGTTTGGTGAATGGCCGCATGGGGGCGCCAAAATGTCATGACCAGTAGTAAAACCATAGAAGAAGTTGTCTTTGTATTAATATATTTGGTCACGATTTCCTAGCGGCGTAATGTGAACTAACATACGCAAATAAGATGGGAACCCTGTCTAATAGACTATATAATTAAAGGGGAAACAATCTCATCCAATAATCTTCGTTAAAATAAGGAAGGTAAAAATTAACTTCTATTAAAGGCAATACTTTTATTTAATATATATAGGACTCACAGTGCAAAGATATTTTGAGGACTTTCATGAAAAATGTCTCAATATATGTTTGAAGCACTTCAACAGAAGATTTATTCAAATGAGGTCCGTTGCCATAAACGAATATTCCGAGGACAAAATACCCTGACAATTAATGCCATTCCCCGCATTTGGTCAAACACACTTTAAGTACACTTATAACTACAAAACAGGGGGATGGATTTCTTCTACAGCTTCATAAGGACATGGGGAAAAGTGGCTCAAATTCCAGATAGCAGGAAACCACTTAAAACTAATTCTAATTTTCCACCCCACTTAAGATCGGATGCCAAATTCGGCCACTCATTAGGATAACGGAGGGTGGAAGAACGTGGAAAATATTCGACTTTATTCGTCTCATGGTGGAAATAAAGCTAAGAGTTATTCGGCCATTTTCATTTAGGAGAAGAGTCAGAACAGCATATTTTCCCTGTGAGAAAAATAGGCCCCCGTTCGGTCGTAGCTTTTTATTACATAGCTTCTTCTTTTTCTTTCGTCGGATATTGTGCCTCGTAAAACACGTTAAATTTTAGAGCTCATTTCAGGGCTGCCATTATAACTGTCTGCATCTGGCATCCCTGCTCTAATTTATGTCACATTCATAGCGTCCAAAGAGAGACATTTATATGAGCTTGAAATGGAACTGGGGTCACTCTTTAAAGAATGATGATGTGAAGAAGAAACACGTTTCCATTACGCCGAGATGATGTTGCTTTGTGTTGCTGAAAATGAGAGAGAGACCTCCGGAGATGTTAGAATGGGAATTATGATGCGCATGCTCCAGAACATTCATTTGGGAAGAACATTTTATGTAATAAATGATATTATTCCCCTCACTTTTTCATTATAAATATATTTTCAGCATACCTCCATATATTGCTCATTAAAATAATATATTCCCAAGGATGTTTAAGTTATATATTCTCCTAATTTTCTCATTTTCCACATAAATGAAGCTTGCATACAAAGACATAAGCGGAACAAAAATGCACCTTTAAGCTCATAATTCCCCTTCAAAAAGACACGTCTCTAATTTCCACTCCAGCTCTTTAAAGGTTCCGCAAGTCCGCAACGCACGGAAATAGACTCGGAGCATCTTAATACATGAGCTCAAAGACACATGTCATGTATATTCCGTGGATAAATTCAACTTAAAATGAGCCTCGTTAGACCTTTAAATCGACGTGTCGGTATCTCAGGAAATTCCACATGGTCAAAAACCACAGATATGCACGCATCTACACGTATGCCTATGGTCAGGTCGCTGCTGGTGTGACTTTGACTGAGTGAAGGGGGTGAAATTCCAAAGAACAAAGATGGTTATCAAAGCTCAAAGAGACTTTCTTTGCACGAGTCGTCCAGAGCTTCATAATTTGATCCTCGAGATAAAAATTACTTTCATTTTGCAGCCCGCTTTTTAACGGGTGTGCTCTAAGAGTAATTCTAGCGGCTTCTTATGAGCAGTTCAAAAGCTTCTCATTGAGATGTAAATTGGTGCTCGGATCGTGCAATCGAGATTATCGGGAATAATAATAAACGCGGAAATCAATTTTGAAGTCAGGGTCAGGGAATTATGGAATTTCTGACAAGTGAGCAATATTTGTATTTCACAAGGGATTTGTCAGGCTTATTTTTTGTATTTTCGGCACTTGTTTGACGGGTGAGGAAGTTTAATGTGCAGTATATTATTTGGGATTATGTGTAATTGACACTAACACGTTATAGATTATAAAACCTTCATGATTGCAACCCTGAACTGTTAGCAACGTGTTAAGATGCAAAAACTTCATATTTGCAGTTCATATCGAGTTTCCTCGACTCAGCACGTTTCTTGTTCCTGAACATTCTACTTGTTCCGGATGTACAGAGCAAAAAAATATAAAAATTAGCCTCACACAAAGAAGTGCAGCAAGAAAAGAAGCACTCCAAAGTTAGTGTTATTATTATTGTTTTTCTTGAGTCTTAAGGGCATGAAAGAAAGAATACTTTTTATCTGCGTCCATCACGAAGAAGATTTTGAGACTCATCCTTTGGGAATTGAAGCCTGATGTATTATTATTATTATATTTTTGCAAGATCATCCCGGGCGATTTTTGCAAAAGAGATAAACAAAGAAAGAGACAAATTATTCGTCGAAAATGAGGCTTTAAAATTGACTCTTTAGTCATGATAAAAATGCTGTTAAAATTCACTCCAGCTTCCGGACGAGGAATTTATTTCAAGGGTTGATATCAGTTTTATGTCCATTTTTATAGGTACTGGTCATACAATAGGCTTTTGTGGGTCTAAGGGATGCTATATTGCACAGACCATTGTAATGTTATCAAATGAAAGTGGCAACGCTGTTGTGGGCCGAGATTATTTGATGCAATCTTTCACCACAGAAGGAGTTTTAGGAGGAAATAAAATTTGAGTTGGAAGTTGAGCCACAAAAAGGGCAGCAGCAGTAATAATGCGCCATAAAATGAGTTTACCAGGCCAGCTTTTGAGGCCTAAACGAACCCTAAAACGCACAAGCAAGTTTCAATTAACACTGTTTAAACTCTCTTTGAATTGTTTAACAGCGGTAAATAACGGCAATAAAGGGGGTGAAATAAAACTCTTTTTATACTCCAAGTCTTCAAGGTTCAGCTGTTCTTTTGAGTCATGATTTATAGCGAGCTCTATTCAATTGTTTTATCGTGCGTTAACTTTTTAGGCCCGAGAAGAATCCTCAAGAGTTTGGATAAATACCGCATTAGTCCAAGTCACGTCTAACTGTGTGCTGCGAAATATCGATAAGTCATATTGCGAAAAATATCCCGTTGATAATGTAAAATTAATTCAATGTTGACGAGAGAGCGGAAATTGCTTTTGGAAGGTGTTTGACATGAAACGTTTCTTCTTCTTCTTTTTGGATCAGGTTCAATCTCCGTCAGATCAACGAGGGGATTATTGAAATGTCTTATTATTCCAGGGGTGCCATATTGTTACAAAGTGTTCAATTAAATGTGTATTTTACTATCTAATACGTGAGAACAGTGTAATACATGTAGCAATTAATACCCCCGTCAGTACTTTTAATAAAATGTCAACCCTAACCCCTATGCATTACACTTGATCCGACCCATTGCAAGCATGGAATTTCCCATTTTCTTCTTCCTCCTCATGAAGGTGGGATTTTGAAGAATGCAGCAATCAATCGGATGGATTTTGAGCTGCAGACTTTTTTCTCCAGCTTCTGTGCAATTGCATTAGATCGTCTTCTTTGCTCTCGGGATGATCGCCGTTGGCCTTGACGGTAAAAATTTAAGATGCTATAAGATTTTTAGGAGGGAGAAGGGGGAGAATATGTATGCAGGAGTACGTGTAGTAAGAACGTCCGTATGTGCTCATACATTGCTCTGCTCTGACAGTGATTAACGCAAAAGGCAGGAAAACAGATTTTTCGCAAAATCATGTTATTCGTTTCAGAGATGCCGACTACGATTTGTACGCAGGGTTAACTGGTGATATCACATCAGGACATTTGCTAGATACAAACTTGAAGCTTCGTTATCATCAGTTCATAGTACATTCACCTGGAAATGAGATTTACGTGCTCACGGGGAATTGAGAGCAGGCACAAAGAGGTGCAAAAAATGAGTTTAGAGCACGACTCTCATTCAATATTTCAAGAGGGTGAAGAAGCAACGACGAAGAATGTTCCTCATCACACAAAAGCCACTAACTATTACTCGCTAATATTCTGACACCTTCGAGCGCATTCAGCCCTCAAGCGAAGAAATGTAAATCAGGGGGTAAACTTTACACGCGCTGTTCATACGCAGAAGCCCTCGAGGTATTTCAAAATCTCTCCAAAACGTCGCCTGCAAAAATCGATGGAGATTGAACGAATGTATGCGGCGAGATGTTGTTGTTGTGATGTGTTGACATAAAGAGTGAATGAACGAGCGCTTTGTTTTGAGTTATGGAGAATTGGAACGAGGGTTTTATTGCTCTGGAGATGTTGTGTTTTATTGCAAGTTAGATCAAGGTTAAAATACAATTGCAGCTTGACACGATAGAAACGATCGTGTCATGATTCATCTCAATCCTATCATGACAGGGTCATTCCAGTGCAGTGCATTTATGACAGGATCATAGCTGTTCAATCCTGTCAGGTCACGGCAGATTCATTCCAGTTAATTTCTTGATCATCCTACCTGTTCTGGCTGAGTTGTGAGAGTCTCTTCTCGGTCTCCTTGAGCTGGCTGTTGGAGTGCCTCAGCTGGCACTGGGTCAGGAGAAGCTCCTCCTCAGTCTCGGTGAGTTCTGCCTTGGTGGTGTTGAGCTGAGACTGGGCTTGCTCAAGATCAGACCTGAAAATACAAACATTATATGGTTTATTTAAGAAACTGGCAACCCTGATCCTAAAGAGTCTCCCTTGACGTGCCTTTGCATGCCGTTGATATTATTGCCTCATCATCTGACATTACATTATTCCGCAGTGTTGCCCCAATTTAAAAGGCCACATAAAATGAGGCCGCATCAAAACGGGGGAACGCACAAGAAGATGCTTTTAAAGCTCGTTTTGCTATTCATGATACGACACGTTGCGTGTTATAAAGAGAGGGACGGACCACCACTGTATTCGCACGGCGACACAATCGACCTAGAAACGGGGGCTAAGCTCCCGCGACAAATTAAATGCCCGCTTTAGAGGTTAGTTCTCAAACTTCTCGTAAAAGCGTATTTTTCGCAGATGTGTACGACGGCTTGATTTAAATAACGTGGGTTTCGTTGAAAAAGTCGTTAAAAGCGAAACCCCAAAACGGAGCATTTTGTGGCGAATGTGGAGGGAGAAATGGGCATAAAAATGCATTTTCAGCAGAATGGAGAGTAAAAAATTGACGGTGGCAGAAAATAGCTTGTAATGGAGTCTGTTTATAGTCACTTTCACTGCCACTGTGCATGTGCCCAACTAAACGCTCTTTTTAAGGTTAAATATAAAGAGTAAGTAAGTTATTACCAGATATACTTAATATTTCACAATGCTAACTCCAATCTTTAAACTTCCTCCATACCTCATATTACTGAGCTCCTTCTGCGCCACCTCCAGCGCCTTGTACGCCTCCCCCAGATTCATACTATTCTCCCTCAGCTCACTCTCCCGCTCCTGCAGCCGCACCGCCGTCGTCTGCAACTCCTCCTGCGCCGCCAGCAGCTCATCCTGAGCCCCTCCCAGCACAGCCGACGTCTGCTGAAGCTCCTCATCGAGGGAGGATGAGTCACGATTGAACGAGCACGAAGCTGAGGAGGAGCTCGCCGTGCCAAAGTCAGTCATGGTGAGCTTGGTCCTCGAGCTGGCGCTGTTGGCACTGGCGATGGTCGGATACCGGATCTGGCTCATTTCCTTCAACTCCTTGACCAGGTTCTCCAACTGCTTCTCGTTCTCATTCATCTTTGATCGGAAGTTATCCGCTGGCAGCAATGCAGTCTCAGCCTTTGCCATCTTCTTCAGCAAGACTTGCAATGCAAGGTTCTGCGCGTCCGACAGTTGAAGCGAGCTCCGCATGTCCTCGACGACGTCCCTCAGCGTGCTGATCTCCTCCTGCTGATGCAACACCTGCTGCTCCAGTGACGCAATCCTGCTCCGGTGTCGGTTCATGTGATGCCGCGGCGGTGGGACGCGTCTGGGCGCAACGCCGTTTGTGCTACCATTGCTACTGACTCCAGGGCAGTGGCTGGTGCACTCAGCGTTCTCGTAGGTCGACCGGACCCCGTTCCTAACCCGACCATCAGTCTGATCGCGATGGATCGGGCAGTTTGGGTTCGTGGTGACGACATTTGTCGGGTTGGAGATCCCGCTCACGTCCTCCTCCGACAGTTGTCTCTGCAACCGTCGGGAGACCTTCTCCAGCATTTGGTATCGCCGCGTCACTCTCACAACAGATCGAATAATGCGCTTCTTCCTTGTCTCCTTCTCCAACCCGGTTTGCAAAGGCCGTCGCATTGTCACTCCATTCGGACCTTTGTAACCGTTGGTTCCATTTGATTCAGTCTTATTGTCTGGCTCATCGACACTCTTCTCCTCCGAAATCCTCGTGATGACCTCTGTATCATCTGGAGGTCTCTTGGCGCCTGCTACAGGGAGCACTGTGCCCACCCTGCTCGGATTAAGGCCCTGACACTTGGCCCACTGCTCCAGGAGACACTTTTTAAACTCATCAATGTTGAGCCGTCTCCGTTTCCGCTTCTTCTGCGGCCACAACTCCCAGAATGGCCTCGGCCCGAAGGTGAAGAGGAAGTTTGGAGGGGGATCAGACTTGTTGCTAGGGGACCGTCTCGGCTGGTGATACTTTACATCAGCCAGCCTGTCCAGCTTCAATGGGGACAAGGGTGAGTTCGCCCTGGGTCTGTAAGAGTTGAGCCACTCGATGCCACTGTTGCGATGCGATGGCGGCGGGCTGGATGAGATGCCCAGGACCTCACACAACGTCTCAAAATCCTCCCTGGAGATGGAGCCACAATGGTGGTAGTCGAGCTGCCCAAACACCTCCCGGATGTACTCATCCAGTGCGGTCTGGTCAGGCCGGTGGTTGACAGTGCCAAACTGCCCGTCCAGGGCTGCCTTGAGCAGCTTGCCGACCTCATTGGTGGAGCCACGGCTGAGATGTCGGCTGATCCGGCTGTAGGTCAGCGGGTCTCGCGTGGACATGGCAAAGGTGGACGGCGTTGAATTGGAGTTTGAGTTGGATGATCGTTGGGTGCCACTCTGAGGACTGTTGCTGTTCTTCTTGCGGAGGACAACGGACGGGGAGGGCGTGGGGGCAACTGTGACTAGGGATTGGAAGACGGAGGGCGGGGCTGGCGTGATTGCATCCTCAGCCTCAGCTGTCTCCGCTCTTGATGGGGCGCCACCAGTGCCAGTGCCAGAGTCTGCCCCGGTGCCACCACCGCCAGTTTTTGACGACCCAGGACTGGCATTGCTACTACTGCCAGCACTGTTTGCTCCACCATTGCTAAAGGTGAAGTTGGTGTGCGGGCTGTGGCTGCAACTCGTGCCCGGCCGTGGGCTTGATGTCGGGGAGATGGTGAGGGACGGGGACGCTGAGGGGCCGGTGTCATAGTCAACAAGCGGGGAGGCTTTTGGAGGCGTTTTTGGGGGCGCTGGGGTCACCTCCACCTCTATGGTGACCTCCCCCACACTGCTTGCCCGTTTCGGCGGTTGGCCCCGCTTGAAGAAGGACAGCTTGCCGCGTAGGTCAGTGCGTGCTGCAAGGCTGCCAGGGGCTGGTCGCGCCATCTTGAGTATGGATGTGGGCTGCGGCTGCTCCTTTGGTGGTTTGGGCGGCCCCGGCCCTCCTGCCGGAGCCTGGTCCGCTGGTGACATGCTGGATTGTGGAGCCAGCTCGCCTTATAACGTCATTTCATTGTGTGTTCTGGAAGAGAGAAAATGGGCTCGTTTAGAATTTGTGACTTCATTTTATTCCGTTTTTGGCCTAGTTTTGTCACGGTCACTTTTCGTTTTGTGTGCATTTTGGTGCCACAGAAAAGAAGGAATAAAGGGTGCATTTCGACTCTCCCCTGTGGCAGGCGGAGTTTCTTCTTCTTCTCACCCGCAGTTGGGGGTTCTGCGTTGGTCATTTTTAGACCTGCAGGGCGTTTGAAACAGTTTTAAGGCTCTGTTAAACTTTTCACTCAAGGGTCAGTCACCCAAAAATTAGTCTCGCCTCCAATTTGGTTTTCTTTTCTTTATTATTCCACCCCATATTTCCCAGCAGAAAATACATCTTCACCTGACCATGAAATTCAATATTTTACAGCCTAAAAATGAATATGAGCATTTGAACTCGGAACGAACTTCGTTATCTCGCTGTGCTCATCAGCAACTGAGAGCCAAAAACATGCAAACCGACTAAATTACTCTTTGCATTTTAAAACCAATTCCATTTTGTAATCAGGGATGCCATTTTGCCACAAGGAACTGTTCTATCCTATTCATTAGAACCGTGACAGGACAATTGAACCGAGTCCAATCTGTCATCCCTGCCTCCCACTGTGAGTAAACGAACTCATCCAAGATCTCATTGCAAATGAAAATAAAGATCCTTCTTCAACCCATCTTCTCCATTGAAATCGGCCCATAAACCTAATAGAATAGAAGTTCTCCTTCTATAGTGTGTAACTTATGGGACTGTGGAAGTCAAAAGAAGGGATAAAAAGAGTCAAAGATTCTACATCAAGATTCACTCCAAAACTCATTTGTTTCGACCGCTTGGAGTGAAAA
Organism: Tisbe holothuriae; assembly: GCA_900659605.1. Classification (NCBI taxonomy): domain Eukaryota; kingdom Metazoa; phylum Arthropoda; class Copepoda; order Harpacticoida; family Tisbidae; genus Tisbe; species Tisbe holothuriae. Next base: position 14,017 of record LR139888.1, read on the forward strand.
TGTAGGAAGACATTTCCAGGAAAAGAGAATGAGTAAAAAGTGAAAACGTGGAAACGAGTGCATTTCAAGGATTAACTAAACAACAACAACAACTCCGCCTTGATCTTGAGACGAATTGTATGACCCACAAAACACAATTTATGTGGCTGGAAAAAGCCGAAATTCGTTCAACTCTCTCCGTGTGTGATGCATAAACACATAAAAACAAGCAGCAGCGTCTAGCCATCGCCGCATTTGAATGCTCTTTTTTCAGCTGCTTGCAAGTGAAAAGGCGTCAGTCAAAGTGAGGTTTTGACGTCCCCGTCAAGTGAAAAGCGATTTATGCTCTTTTGTCGACTAATTTCCACCACCGCTGCATGCTGAGGTTTTAAAAGAACCCTTTGAAAAACGCCTTTTCAAAATCAATGCTGTCTGTCTGATGCGCAGATGCAATATGTCCGTTTAATCGTGTTGGACAAAAAGTTGCAGCAGACTGAGTTAATCCTTTTTGGTGCAGTCAGTGCAGCTGGAGAAATGAATCGGGCGCTAATTCGCCAAAAAATAAGCCGGATCGATGTTTCGGTTTACAAAGACTTTTGGGGGATTTGGAGCTATTTTTAGTCACGGTAATGATCCTCTGACTCCAAAAGATATACGAGTTTAGTCTATGCAAATGATTATTTAAGAGCTAGTGTCTCAGGGGACGTCGCATATTTCTTATCTCCTCAACGGTCTTGAGCGCTTCTCATTTGCCCTGGATTATAAAACAGCGGCAGTCGGCATGACACCTCCTCCTAAAACCCTTTTTGCAGCTACTAAAACGTCTTAACACTTCCTTTTGCAAAGTTCACCGTCTAAGGTTTCCGAGAGAGAGAGAAGCTCGAGCTGAAGTGACATTCAATACTCATGTCGAGGTCGGGAATTATTATTACAAACTCGAGAACTCTTGTGTGCAAATGAGCGTTAAAGGAAGGATCGTTTAAGGCCTTCCTCGTTACATGATTGCTAAAGCCTTAACAAGGCACTATAAAGAAAGTGACAAACACCATATTTAGCACTCTCGTACCTTTAAAAATCCCCATAATTTTGGCCTGTGAGTGATCAAGACCTGAACAGAGCCAATCTTTTTGGAAAGACTGTTGAAAAGCCACGCGTGCGCGTCTTCCAAATGCCTTCGTCATATCATTATAATATGTCCAATTTTTAACATGACTGATCTTTTCCAAAGCTTGTTATCATCGCCTGTAGAAGCGGCCAAAATAGAGATAAAATATATATTGTAGACATGGCTATCTCTCTCTCTCTCTCTCTCTCTCTCTCCTCTGATGATCTTTGTCTCTCCCGTACACATTTTTCCACAAAGAATTTTCAACGCTTCTAATCGGATTGTCTGATCGACGTCTTCTCTTCCACCTAACGAGGATATATTTTAATGGAACTTTTTAAAGACTATAAAGACACCGCAAACGGAGAAGGAATGCCATTTTAGCACTTTGAATGAGTCATGAAATGGCAACCCTGATATGCATTGCAATACGATATTGATATCATTATAGCTCGCTTGTTTTGCCACCCTGAAAATCCCTGTAATGGCTTTTGCGGCTTTTATTTATTTTCTTTGATCCAACACGGGTGGAAAACGGAGACTTCTCTGCTCAGGGGATTAACCTTTTCCTAACTCAGCTCATGTACTTGGTAGTCTCATGCATTTTTATCACGGGGGTCAAATGAAGCCTCATCAGGAAGGTAAGGAAAAAAGTCCATCGCTCTGCCGTCATCACGTTCATAACTCACTAGAGGGTAAAATAAACTCTTTACAACGCAAACACGATCTCTGCTGAGGAGAGAGTGTTTCGACAAGTTCAGTGACTGGTGAATATTATACAGCAACTATCTCTGACTTGCACTTCTCCCGTGAATAAATCTTCAGCTAGCATCATCCCCCGTTTGCAGAAACGTCCATTCAGAGGGTATAAAATGCCTTAAAGAGGCATTAACAAAACGGCCTTCAGCTAAATATGACTCCTAACGGATGTTGTTTTCATCAACACCCATTTGGGCAATGAACACTTCTTCTTCTTCTTCGCACATACCTCAGGCGACATGATGAACTGGGGCTGTCAGAATGAAAAGCAGGACACTCACACAGGTTAAATCACATCACTCGAAAGCACAGAACTCGGTCTGTTTATAATGTACACACAGATAACGCACCGCTTTTTGCCACTGTTTAGCTTTCTTCCGTTCAAGTCACTCTCCACTGTACAACTGAATCATCTTTTGAGCGTCCGTGCAATGCGCGCATTTGGGGAAGCAGGCGGCGCGCCGCGCTCAAAAAAGAACTTGGAATGTTGCTTTTTGCGAGGATATCGGGTATCAAAGATTGCGACGAAGACGACGTCTTTATTCAGAGACAGCAACACCGTTTTGCATGACGAATGCAATAATAAAAAGAATGGAAGGGTTTTTGCCATTGCTTCATCGTGAGCAGCGCTAGATGGATACTATTCATCACAGCTGTAGAGCTGACGAGAGAGAAAAATGGGAATAATGAAGTATGACGAAAAATGCTGTTTTTATTGAGCACGTGATCATGTATCATTGAGCTGATGTTGCGAATTATAAATAGAAGAAGGTTAAAAATAGTTCATGAGCTCATCTCACTAGTCACTATATGATGGTTCTGAGCTACAGTACTAACCTATGAGGACGTCCACCAATTAGTTCGAATTTTAGTAGTATAGGGAGTGGGAACGCATGTGGCATTACTACTCTAATGTAAACGTTTTCCCCACTCATAGGTACTAACCGTAAATGGCACAAAATATGTAACATTACAGGGTATTTTCTTTACAGATGTAGCGTAGACGTAGCTGATTATAGATACTAGTTACTAATGTTTTAATTCAAATTAGAAACATTGCATCCATGCACCTTGCACTTCCCCGGAACCCACCTGGCCAATTTTCAATGTACACAAGAATGACAAAAGCAGCTTCCAATAACAACATTTCTTTCACTTTGTTGACACAGGATCATTAACAGACGTAAATGAAAGAAAATGCCAAATGCCAGAAGACATCTTTTTGTCACTCTCCATCTGCCATTTGGCGACGATACTTTTCCTTTTCTCACTTCACGCTGCTCGCTCAGCTGTCCAAGCTGAGGTCATCGGTTCCGATCGGTCAACCTGGCGCACGTGTCTCACTTCTCAGCAACGGCAGCTGAGCTAACGGAGAATATCCGACAATGACAGTAGTACTCTTCTATTTGCTCTTTTGCACAGTGGGTTCTAACAACTAAATGTGTAATTTTCCTGACATATGATATTTAAACAGTGCAGTGTTCCCTAACGCATACTTTCCTCAGGCTCATTATACATTAACCTGAAACCATTGTGGCATGCAGCTAGTTCCTATAAGCCGCTGTAATGCTTCCAATCCGTACAAGTGACAAGTCAATTTCCCTGCTCCTCGAGTTATTTGTACTTCCAATCTTTGTTTCTCGACGTGACACAATAAGAACAACAAACATTGCATTTGCAGCCGTACAAGTTTGGATGTAAATGCACATTTTTGAACAACAATTCTTGTGTCCATTACACAGATTGTGCATCGGCGACTCTTTTAAAACATTAATTAATACGAATTAATAGTAACAAAAAGTAACACTAAGACCTTATTAAAGAGTCTACAGACGACCAAGGTCTTGTCAATTCTGATTCGACCATTTTTAAACGATCTTTTAACCGATTTAACTGAAAGCCAAGTAACTTCTGTAAAGGGAGTTAATTATCCATTTGGAAACATTGAACATACTATTTTCAAGAATGAAAAAGTACCTCAATTTTCAGCAAATAACATCACATTATCATTCTCTTCCAACTTATTCATTCTAGTCGCTTTCCTTGTCCAGCTCCTCCGTGCGCCTCTTGCCATCCTCGTAGCCGATGGCGTAGATCTCGTCAAAGTTCCCAAACTGAAAGAATAGGCTAGCGTATAACATTACCTTTCTCTTCAAATCATTCCAACACCAGTCCTACCGACAGACTCGAGTACTGCTCGATCCCCTTTTGTCGCTGCCTTTGAGCGCCGGCATCTTCTAATAGTGTCCAATGTTGGACGCGCGGTACATGAGCTCGATCGTGTTGAGAGGGGCGTCATCGGACTTGACGAACCACCCCTTGATCTTCTGCCCAATGACGGAGAGGGCGCTCAAGGCTCTTGGAGTCGGGATAGGACCTGTTGAACGGAAGGTTATTAAAATATATTTATGAGTATCCTTCCAGGTACTCTGCGCACACTGGCTGCACTGACGAGACATTCACAGCCACGACGTTCTTCGCCATGGTCGCCATGACGTCAGAGGGCACGTTATTGCTGTGGCAACCGTCAGCCAGCCAGTGTCCGTCGTCAGGGTGCATGAGAGGCTCAATGGCGGGCAGGTACGTCATGGAACCCCTGGCGGCGATGTAGGCCGGGTCGAGAAGGTGCACGCGCTCCACGCCCTCCGAGAGATCCGTTGACACGGTGTAGCAGGGCAGGAGAAGGTCGCTGAGGCGAGGGGACCGATATGAGCCTGGTAATGGCGATATTACCGTTATTACGGGATCACTCCAGAAACAAGGGTAAATAAGAACTGTCTCTTTCATATCGAAGGTCACTGACGCAAGAGCGGGGTCAACCGCGGGAGCTGAATGCTAATAGATTGTACAATGCAATGGCCTGGTGTCTAAAGAATAAAATTGGGCCACCAAAATGCTATAAAATGTACAAAGTTGCGTCTTTCTTTACCCAGAGTTTATCCTTGACTGATAATCATTAAAGATGGCTGACATATTCAAAATGGTGGATGCCAAAATGGCGGTGTAGAGAGTCGGCCTAGAGGGCTGAGCGCGGAGCAAAGTGGGCTGGACTGGGCTTCCATATCCATAACATTTTTGGATAGAGAGCATACAGAGGAAACTTGTTAAATTCTTCAACAGTGTACCTTCGTTTTCCGTGAAAAATAGGCACATGATTTGCAGTTACCAAACCTCTCAATTGGTGATCCATTGCTATGTCCTCAGATGATGAGGGCGAAAAGAAAGGGAGAAAATGGCACAGTTTTACTATACCAGTATAGCTAGTATGAACAAATTTCACCTATATATCTTGTATTGTCACGCAAAATTATATGAAATGTTGATTAGTGATTATTGCATTAAACCATGTTCTACAAATCAGTTCTGTGCTTTGGCCTATGCTCTTCAAAACTGCATCCCATTTTCGCTTTTTCTTTTCGACCTCATGATCTGAGGACATAGCAGAGGATCACCATGTTAAAAAGGTTGCAACATTTGATATAAGTCATAAGATCGCAAGGCCAGTACCCTGTCGAGGCATTGGAGATATCGGCTATGTATTGCGAACGTACCTTAATGCAAGGGCCTCTATATATTAAATATGGATGTCCTTGCTTAATGATAATACAGTGATCACTGTATAAGAAGGACGTAGATCTTCATTGGCATATTTTGGAAAAGGGCTCACGTGCACTTGATGCAATTGCGCAAAATTACCTTTAATAAACATTTTCTCTGTTTCCAACAGAGTGAAACAAACACATCCAATCAGAATTATTGTCAAATGCCTTTGAACTGCAGTGCACAGAAATATTATATAATATTTTAAATATTTTTATATATTAAAAAATATTTAAAAAGTATGTAACAATATTTTAAATCTCCGTATATAGTACCACGCGCATCCCAAGAGACTCACACCTGGCCACACGTGTATTATGAACGAGAAACCTTCGTTTCTTGAACCCAATGTTGTTTTAAAACATGCCTACCCACCGTTCCAGCCATATACACAAGCTTATTTTTTTAAATATGCTTACTTTTATTAGTACTGTACGATTACAAGTTACATTACTTAATAAAACGCTTGCTCTCGCTTCCTCAACCTCCGGATGTACTCCTCCTTCTCCTCCAACTCCCTCCTCAACTCCTCTCTACTCAGCCCATTCCAGGCCGTCGCCACGTGCCGCACCCGCGTCGCAAACAGCGCACTCCCACCCTTGCTGCCCATTTTCGCCGTCACCATCTCAGCCATGAACACGAATATAGTCAGCCCGCCGCCGCCAGTCAGGATGAGGAAGGCCGTGAAGCAGTTCGGGTAGCCAATGGCATCGCCGCTCATGGAGTCGCACTCGGGCGGCGAGGAGCGGAGGTATTTGTCAACAATCTGGGACATGCTGCCACGTTCCATCATCCGCTGAAATTGAAATTGTTTAGCACGTATTCGTTAATAAAAAGCCAGTAGCTCACGTTTAACTGATAGTTGAATAGGTCCAGGTACGGAGATCCCTTTTGAAATGCGTATGCAAAGACCTTCGGCTCGTAGACCTTGGGAATCTCCACGATGAGGCATTTGCGGTATTCGTCCGACACTCGGACGGAGAAGAAGTTGTCGTAGAGCACGAGGTCTTCATCGGCTAGGAGGGCAGATAGGGTGCCATCGTTGCCTAGGCGGTGGCCGGGGAATGAGGGTGCGTATGAGGACATCCGGGAGGACCAGGCCTCTCGCCAGAGAGGGTCTGGGGAGTACCGGAAGGAGTCCAGATAGGCGCTTCCGCCCAGGACGATGATCCTGAAAAATTTCATTGAATGCAGTGGAGTCTAAGAGTAAATCATACCTCTTGTCCGTTTTTGACATGAGCTCCTCCATATTCCTGAACGGCAATGCTGGAATCCGGACAGCCAGATACGATATAATCATGGCCTCCCAATGCCAGAACACAATTGCTCCGCCTAAAATCACAACCAGGAACAGCACTCTAGCCCGCGCTGTCACCGGCGGCCGACTCCACGGCCGCGCCAACGTCAATGTACTCGCCACAAAGCAGAGCGAGGACACGAATCCAAAGCTCTCATTGGTCGGCTCCTCCGCGACGGAGCCAATCACAGCCGCCTTGGCTAACAGCGTCATCACCGGCGCAAACACCACCGTCAACCCTGCGAGCACCGCCCACACCCGCGGCGTGAGCGGCTCCAGGAACGCCAGCCAGTTGAAGGCCGCGCGCGGGTTCCGGATGAAGAACTTGTGATGGAAGTCTGCGATTGGCACGGCGAAATCGACGACTTCCGTGCGGAGCAGCGTCCGTGTAAAAGAGCTCGGGGACAGGTCCGTCTCCCCACGTTGCAGCTGCCCCACGGCCCCGGTCCAGGACCCGTCGGGCAGCTTTGATCCCCATTCCCCGTCTGCAGGGCGTGTTGTCGTGTAAGTGAAGTTTAAATATCGCTGTATGACGTGGAACACGCTTGGATACATTCCGCTAAGTTTAATCTCGCCAGTGTCCGGGTCATCATGACTCCGGATGTAGGGAAACGCTTCATTGACTGAGATTATCAAGTTGACCCCGTCGAGGTCACTCCGCCGCTCCCATTTATCCATATTCACCTTCTTATACCCGCTACTCTCTGTCCAATTTGCATAAGATTTTATCGTGTTACCCCTGCTCTTGTGAATTCGGTAGGCCTCCCACACCTCAATCCGCTCATCAGGGAAGCATGAAAATAGATAGAGATTGTCCTTCAATGTGAGGTCCAAGCTGTCCAGGAATCCGAATCCATCTTGAACATCCTTCTGCGAAATCTGCACCAGCCACGTGTCCAAATCAGTCCGAGAACTGAGCATCTGTCCCAACTCATCCTCCGTGTTCAACATCGGCAGGATGTGCAACGTCCTGGCCTTGAACGCGGCCGGCGTCTTCACCCCCGGCCGCTCGTAGTAGAACGTCACATTGGATTTGAACAGCGATTTCAACGATCTCGTGATAATGAACGATCTTGATCCTTGATATGTGACAAAGTTGATCTCGGATGACGTTGAAAAGGACTCCAAGAACGTGATGATGTTTGATGTCCGGCCGCACTGTCCGCGGCACATTTGCAGCAGGAGAAGACAATGCAGCGCGGCGGACGGCCGCCGCATTATTGACGTAGGGGGAAAAAACGAGAAAGCTAATTGATTGGTAAAATTGAAGAGTTTGTTATGTCTGCCAAGGGCCTCTGAAGAGTGTACCATGAAGTGTTGTTGGCATTTAGCTATTACTAATTTATAAATTTCCTAAAACAGCTGCAAATGACTATTCCAAGAAACGTTAATAGATTCAATATACCAGCTTTAAATGCTGTTTTAGTCCATAACATTATGAAATCAGCACGTTACTGTAATGCATAATGGTGTAATGGCCTTAGTCTGGTATTGAGTAGGAAAAGGAGGAAAAAGTAAAGTAGACATACCTTCAAAGAATGATGAGTTCGTATATTGGTTACATTTCAGTAAGCATGTGCGATATACCGATACCGCGGTAATAGTCGGTATTTTTTCAATACCGATACCGAGGTCGATATTTTCAAAATAGTCGGTA
>LR139889.1:0-22423 GCA_900659605.1 Tisbe holothuriae
TAAAATGAGCCCAAATTTGCATTGATTGCATGCTGCTAAAATTTTGAAAGTGTTTCCACTGTTTTCCTAGCCAAAGTAAGGACGAAAAACAATATCAAAACACTTTAACATTGAATTTCGGCATGTATACCTACATTTAAAGTAAAGGCAATGTTCATTTCGTATGCAACTTTGAATTCTGCATTCCATGGTACCAATAACGTGTGAATGGGTTGAGTAGAACTTGAGTTACTGCCCTTTCTGTTTACGCAAAATGACTAAAATCTGGGAAGTGTTTTGATATTTTACTGAAGAGTTTAGAAACTTGAGTAGTCCCTCGACTTCCCAGTTTGTTACTCCCGTATGGGTTCGAAAAATTTGGGCTCTTCTCTGGATAAGGCATGGGCAATGGTATGTGAGGTGTTCGGGTGTTTCTGGGTCGAGGTCACAGAGTCTGCATATGTCATTGATTACTTTGTTCTTCTTGTGCCTGTGTCTCATTAAGTTGCAGAAGCCCGTAATCCACTGGACTACAGTCCCCAGCCTTTCGCGACTTTTGTTCAGTAGTTTCTGGGATTTTTGCGGGTCTATGTGCGGGAACCAGAATCTGGTTTTCTTGTAGTCGTTTGGTCTGGAATTCCATTCTTGTGTCCATTGTCGGCGAGTCTCATTTCTGTATATTGTTTTCAGGGTGGTTCTGCTGCGGAGTGTTAAGTGTGGGATTCCTTCTGTAGTTGCTTTCTTAGCTAGTTCGTCTGCTCGTTCATTGAATTGATTTCCCACGTGTGCTTTAATCCAGTATACTTTTACCCTCGTTCTCTTGTTGCTTGCAAGTGATGTTAGGGCTTTCTTGGTTCTGATGGATTGTCTTGTTGTCAGGGTATGGGCTTTTAGGGCTTGTATTGATGATAGGCTGGCTGTGTGCACGTTGATTTTCCCGGTTATTCCTAGGCTTGTTAGTCGTTCGGCCGCCATTTCTATCGCAACCAGCTCTGCCTGGTACACCGTCGCATCGTCGGGCAGTTTGTGGATTCCATGCGTTATCTCTGTACCTTTCTGTGTTATTGTGTACGCCGCGCCTACTTTACCGACCATTTTGCTCCCATCCGTGTAAACCTCCGTTCTTGCCGTTTCCTCGTCCTTTGCTTCTCTGTCAAGGAACTGTATTCTGCCGGGCTTGTTGGTTTCAATTTGGTAGTCTGGTGGCTCGGCTCCTGCCAGTTCTCTACGCTTTTTGACCATGTTGTAGACTTGACCCTTTGGTGGGAGGTCTGCTACTTCGTATTCTGTTGCGTCCCAGTGGAGTTGTAGGCGATCGTGCGCTGTGAGTGCGAGTTCTTGCGCTTTGAGGTGGAGGGGTACTGCATTAAGTATGACCTGTAGTCCGGACAGTGGTGTTCCTTTGTGACATCTTGCTATGTTTGATAACGCCAAGTAGCTTACCTTGTTCAGGAGTTTGCGTTGTGTTTTGGTTATTGCAAAGGCCCAGAGATGTGACCCGTATAGCATTATTGGGGTGATACAGCCTGTCCATATCCAGTGCATGAGGTCTGGTCTGATGCCGTAGTCTCTGCCTACAAGATTTTTGGCGGCGAATATTGTCTTCTTGGATTTTTCTGCCATCTTTTTAATGTGTGGTGTCCAGTTGAGGTTGTACGTTAGTGTTACGCCTAGGTATTTTGCCGTTTGAGAATATGCCACGCGCTGCCTGTCTATCGTTATTCTGGATGGCTTCCGTTGTTTTCCTTTCTTGAAGTGCACCACCTCGGTTTTTCCAGCATTAAATTCAAGTCCGTTTTGTCTGCCCCAGTTCAAGGCTATTTCGACTGCTTGTTGTGCTTGACGTTTACATATCTCTGGTCGTTTGCCGCTTGTTAAAATGCAGCCGTCATCTGCAAAGCCGGTTATGAATGCCTTTTCCGAGACGTCAACTAGGGCTTCCTCGAAGACTATGTTCCATACTATGGGTGACAGGACTCCGCCCTGGGGAGTGCCTCTTTTCAGTTTTCGGGTGATGCTGCTGCCTGCTAGATGAGCTGTTGTAATTCGGTTTCTCAAGTAGTGTTCATACCAGCCTATAAAGTCCTCAGGGATTCCCCTTTTCCGCATTGCTCTGATTGCTGCATCATGTTCTAGCCGATCAAACGCTCCCTTGATGTCGAGAAAAACTCCTATGCATTGTTCTCCCTTCGCAAATGCTTTCTCAATCCGGTGTATTGTACGTGTTAGGGCCGTTTCAGTTGACCTTCCTTTACGGAAGGCAAATTGCTTATCTGTCATCGGTTTGTTCATGAAATGCGTTCGTTCCAGGTGCCATAACTCCACCCTCTCAAAACCCTTCAAGAGGTAGTTGGAGAGCGTTATTGGTCTAAATGATTCGACTGATTTGTATGTGTCTTTTCCCGGTTTGGGAAGGAATATTGTTTCAGAGTCTCTCCATTGTTTGGGAGTGAATTTCATGTATTTGATGGCTTTGTAGACCAGCGTTATGAGTGTGATACATTCCTCGGGCAGGTTCTGTAGGATTAGTGGTATGATCCCATCGGGTCCTGGTGACTTATGGGATTTGAACTCTTTGAAGGCCTTGTGTACCGTTGCGTTATTTATATGTTGGTACATTTTGTCCAGCTTATCTTTTGTTACTGATATTGTTGGCAGTGCTTCCAGGTCATTGTCGTATGGTGTTGAGTCTGGGCAGTGGCGGTCCATAAGTGCCTCCAGGGTCAACTCTGCGTTCTCTAGTATTACTTCTAGGCATGGTTGAGGTCCTTGCTTTTTGATATGTTTCATTAGGTCCGGAATTGCTTTTAGATCGGTAAGGTCTTTCTTGTACAGCGCGTCCTTGAAATCACGCACTTTGTTACTTACGAGGTTACTTTGGTCTTTATATTCTTGTTTGTGGACAGCATTCCCAGTCCTTCTGAACCTTTGCAGTAGTCGTTTTTTGTGCGCTATATGCGGTTGTAGGTCTTTGTTATTCCAGACTTCGTCTTGTGTATTTCTCCTCGCATCTTTCCAAGGGCATCTCTCGTCAATCGTTTTGCTTACTGTCTCTGTCAGTGTTCCCACCAGGGCTGTCAAGCTTTTGGGATCCAGGGCCCTAGGTTGCTCTGGCATTCTTTGGACAATTTGTTGTCTTGTTTCTCCCCATGGTATTTTATTCCAGGCTCTTATTTTGCGTTTCAGAGGTGTGACTTCCAGTTCGTACGTTAGGAGATTATGGTCAGAGTCTTCGAATTCCTCTACTTTCCAGCGCTTGAGCCCTGTCTCGGTGTTGTGAGTCAGTGTCAGGTCTATGTACGTCTCGCTTCCCGTTGCTCCCCGGTATGTTGGAATACTGCCAGGGTTATTTTGTACTGATATATTATTGCTGGCTATTACGATCTCAAGGTTATCTCCCCTTTGGTTTTGGTGTGGCCCCCAGAGAGTGGAGTGCGCGTTGCTATCCGTGCCAATAATAAGTCTGTAATTGTGGGTTGTTGCATACTGTGCTACTTTCTGAATTAAGTCAAAGTTCTGAACGTTGATGTCACAATATATGGATGCGATTATTACCGAGCTGCCGTCCGCTTCTAAAATGCATGTTACACAGTCTCTACCAGTTAATGAGTCAATGATCTTTGCCTTTAATGTGTCATCCACCAGCACGGCCGCCCGCGCTGACTCTATCGAGTATGCCCTGTATCCTCTAATTGGCCTTGCTTTCCTGCATTTGGTTAGGTTAGGTTCAGTGAGTAAAAGTACGCTATTCTTATCGTCCTTGGTTTGGTGCTCTAGGGTTTGTAGCGCTTTAAGAGATTTGTGACAATTTAGTTGCCGAATTTTAAAACTACTTCGCGCCATGGTTATAGAGGTATTTACGTGTATAAAATAATTCAACGCATGTTAGTATGGTTTTCTTTCGTGTTTTTGCGGTTAGTGTATGGGGTTTTATGTATATTTCATTATTATTTGCATTTAATTGGTACTCCCCGGTTAAAATTCTCATCGTGTTGTCATAATACACTTCATTTATATCAATCATCGCATTCTTTTCTCTTTTCTTGACGTTAAAACATTATTTGAGTTGCTTTCTTGTTTTTACCATCTCGCTCTATTTCTCTTGTTCTCTCTCCTTTCTCGCCTCCGGGTTGTCCAGCCTGATCCGTGCCGCCGATGCAGCAATGTGCAGATAGTTCTCGCCGCGTTCAAGACGTCCCCTCAGGTCCGCCAGCATCGTCTCGTCAGGGACAAATTTCAGCTTCTTTGTGTAGCCGCTCCTGCCCCCGTATTTCTCCACCTCCGAGGCCTTGCCCTTCAGCTCGTTAAGTAACAGTACCGTGCCCATGAGCTCCTCTGCCGTCATATTGTCCGGTCCCCCGCTCCTTAGGGATAGCTTGCAGCTGATCTGCTTCCCACCACAGTCTCGCTTGAGGTACCACTGCTGTTTCTCGTCTCGCTCGTCTCCCCGCGGTCCCTGACATTGTTGTCGCTCGCGGCCGCCGCCGCCTGCAGTTGCCTATTCAGTGAAGCGCTCATCCGTCCCTTACTGCGCGCTCCGCCGCGCCCGTTCCCTCGGCTCCGGTTCTCCTCCAGTCTCTTACGCTGCTTGGTTAGCTTCTCGTCATCCCCGCTTTGCTTTGCGAACAGTTGCGCTGCCAGATTGGACACCTCCTTTTCTTCCTTACGTCCGTTATTGTCATCGCTCTCGCTTGAGCTGTCCGCTCCGTCCACCTGCATGATTCTCCAGCCTGACACATCGTGCAACACCGCCCCCTGCCCTGAAGTGGGCCTCTTGTGCTTGCGTTTCCTGACGGTCCTCCACCCAGCTTCGGGATCGTTGTCTGCCAACCTGGTCACCTTGGTGCTCTTGATCTCCTTGTTGACCCTCCCGGGTCGGCTTGGCCTGCCGCTGCAGACCTCGGCGTACGTTCTCATGCTCGTTCTTGCTCGTTCTTGTTTACACGTGGATTCGCCGATTGGTATTTTCAGTTTGTTATTGTTTTCGCTTCCGCTCCGCCGCTTCGCCTCCGTGATGAGTTCCACGGTGTGGTACTGAGTTGCTGTGCTGCAGCGCTGCTGCTGCTTCTGCTGCTGCTACCGGCCAAAGTGTGCTGAGAGCTGAGTCGTTGCCGCCTCTCGGCTGGAGCTGGGGCTGGAATGCGGAATGCGGAATTTTCGTCACTTCAACGCAACCTCGACATGACCGTCCTGGGACAGAGGGGCGGGGCAGGGCGGGGCACTCCCCTACAGGCTGGTGGGGCAGCTCTTCTTGTAGATGGTGGTGTGTAGGTCCCGATGGGTGCACTGGTTCACTTGGATTTGTCCTGATTAGTGTGATATTCGCACTTGAAAGTTTTGTCTTTTCCGAAAAGTCGATCTTTGCTTTTTGTTGTTGACTGTTCGGCTGCCTGAGAAGAAGTCTCCTGTGTATGAACAATTTTTTTAAATAGTAAAATATTTTATGTCTGAGCCTCAGTAGGGTGTCAAAGTGAGTGGCCTAATACATATGGGTCACCCTGTATATTGTAATCTACTATACAAGTACAAGAGAGGATGAAGACGTCTACAGGTTACTCAACATTTTAATGAGGCAAGGGCGCGGGCAGAAATGTTTCTCTGTCGCGAAATATGACATTTACGGTTTTACTACTACTGCAAACCTCCCCCGTGTGAAGCTTTAGGCGGGTTGCCTGGGAGAAATCATAAGCGAAAACTGAGGCTTTCTGAGCTTCCAGCTAGCTGGAACTCAGCACTCAGAATCCTCATAAGCGAAGGCGGGAAAACGGGAAAATTCAAAAAAAATCCTACACGGGGTAACCCTAGTATTATATAGGCCTTGTACTACAGTAAGCCTTAGATGACATGTTGGCATAAAAACTAAGTGAGTTTTTCTGTAATATTTTAAGTTTTGCAGCAGAATTTCTGCAGTGCTGTTAATTGACTGAGCTGATTCGGTGGCAGAATATCAACTGTACAGATTATCGAGGTCCTCATGGGTGAGTCCAGATGGCGCAAAATACCCAGCTGCTTGAAAACTTGACTATTATACGGGTGATCTCTCGAATCCTATTTTGTCCAAGATTGTAAGATACCTCTAACGGTAGTACGTTGTTTCCTTTAAAATGCTTGAAATATAAAAAAATACTTATTGTGCAGTATAGTTAATAAAAGAACCAAGATATCATGATAATCTTCAAACAAATTGTCATGAAATCTAATTATGGTCCTAAATAAATAAGGTCCTAATAGTTTATTATGTATACTGGCGTACTTTTTCGGATCTTTTCTACGCATTAGTACAAAGTCTGATAATTTTGCACAATATGTACACGTACATATTATTGTACAAATTAACCAACTTAAACACTTATTAGCAGTTGTATTAGCAGTTGCAATTAGCAAGATTATTTATACTCCTAATTGCACACTTCTGTACAATCTAGACAATCTAATAAATCGTGATCACAATGTACTGTTTGAATATGATTGATTGTCCTAATAAGGTAATATATAACAGTAAAGTATGAACTAGGAGGTAACTAGTATGTACCAGATCGGTCAGAGTTGTGCGAGTACTCAAATTCGAACTCAAATTCGAGCATTTATGGAACTCAAACTCGAACTCGAAAAATATTCACTGTGAGTAGTAATATTGACTCTAAGAGACCTCCCAGACTGGCAACTTTTCACATGTCTGCCAAGCAATTTTTGCCATTTCTGGCGGTAGTTTTCTCATTTCAGCCGAGCAATTTCTGGGACTTATGTAGAATAATTTGGATTTTACTTCAATGAGTAAAAGTTGCCAGTCTGGGAGGTCTCTAAGGTAGGCATTAATTAATATCAGTTTCTGTAGGACTAAAGGAAAATCATTATACATAAAATTTTATCCCCAGCCTAGGCTAAGCCAACTAATATTCAAACTCATACTTGAATTTTATGCCTGTACTTGAACCCGATCTTGACTCGAACTCAAATTTAAGCCTCTACTCGAACTCTATTTGAACTTAAATTAAATATTATAATTGTACTCGATTTGAACTGAACATCCGGTACGCGCACACCTCTATTATATACAGACGTACTCAACGCGGATCCAGCTGGATCCGAACCCGGATATATACTACTGAATAATAATCAGCATTATTTACTGTCAAAATGAGTTCATAAAATGTGTGCCATAATTCGTAGAGTACAATTCAAAAAGTACTCATTTTAATGAAGACTTTCTATTATAGTTCAGAGCCCTTGACGCCCATATACGTAGTAAGAGAAATAGTCCCGGATCCATTTAGATCCGGATCCGGATCCGTCGGAAAATCCCGGACCCGCACATATCTACTATAATTGATATACATCTCTTTATACTTTTATTTCACTATTGCAATAGTACACAGTGACTGTCAATTAGAGAATGAACCAGATTGAGCATTTACAGCAGTCAGAGCTCTGCCTACGCCCGACTAGTTGACTATTCCCCATAGTCGGTAGAAACCTGGTCTTTCCGCAGCCGCCACGTTTGAATTTCGCGCGGTTCGCGTTCACTTAGACGACAAGTTAGACGGCGGATTAAAAAGGGGGAATTGGGTCTGAGTTCTTTCTTCTTTGGAAGGGACTCAGCTACTCAATCCCCTTCCTTTTTTCCTGCCGTCTAACTATTTTTTGGCGGCAAAAGTGTCCATTTTCCCGTCGGACAGACCAGGTTTCAATAGGCCATGCTATTCCCCAAATATGGCAGTCTTGAAGTTCGTCATGATTCAACAAGCATACCATTAAATAACAATTTCATAGAATGGGGTCTCCAATGTTACTTATTTGCTGCGCCATATCCCTGATGGCGTTCCAAGCTGTGCATGGAAATGGTAAATGGCTGTAAATATGACACGTGTGTTTAAAACTCTATTGTGTGTATGAAATGTTACATTCAAATATTTGGCATTACATAAAGACATAAAGTTTTGAAACAGTTAATACACTAGTTTATCTTTATTTTACTTTCTTATGCTCTTTTATTGGGTCCTAATGCAGGTTATAACACAGGTTTGCTCACTCAGCACCCTAAGAGGGGCTGCCTGAGATGAAATAAGAGCGGAAATTATGAGCAGAAGAAGTTTAAATACTGGCGGGAAAAGTAAGAGCTGATCGTTTGTGGGAGGGAAGGGATAAAAGAGCTATAAAAGCATCAGAAATAGCATTTTGAATATATCAGTTCTCGTACAATCACCAAAGTCAAGCAGCATTGGGCCTGGATAGTACTTGAATGGGTGACTTGCAGGAAACTTAAGAGAGGCAAAACGAAAAAGAAAATATTTGCTCCCTGTGAGCCAACCTTATATACAATGCCTTGGTCCTAATCTATTTTAAAGTCCCAAAAGTCCCACAACCTCTTTACTTTAAACTAGCTTTAACTACTCTTCTTCAAAGCATATATTTCCGCCCGAACATTTTGAGTATAAACATGATATTATAGATGTTCCATAGGCATAATAAAAACTAACTGGCCTTAGTCCTATTATTAAAAATCCCAAAGCAATTCTCTAACGAACGAATATATACTAATGCTGACTCAAATTCACGAACAAACTATTAGTAACGTAAAGTCTATTAACGTTTAACATATTTTATTTACTAATACTAGGGAGCTCTCCAGCAATCTTCAAAATCATGAATCGCCTTGTCCCTGAATCCCAATTCAATATCATTGCCAGCATCACTATGTCTGAACCAAGCAAAATCGAATGTATAAGCCTTTGTAAAGGAACACCCGGATGCAATGTGTTCAAACTTGATGGCAATGCTTGTGAATTGGCACAGTGGGATGATTCATTGCCAACAATTGCGGGTGAAGATTCTGTGACAACTACTGGTTTGGAAAAGAGCCTTACAGTACCTGGTAAATAAAAAAACGATGTTTGTTTTATAGTTAGCCATTTTTTAAACATTTGCTATGCATTTAAAAAAAATATATACAGTATATGAGGGCACTACCTTTTCAGGGTCATTGCATAGCATGCCACCCAAGGGCATGTCCAAGAGGTGCTTCTGCTAGGATTGCCAGTTGCAGTAGCACCACCTGTGACTTAGTGTGGCAGCTTTTAGGAGAACAAATGAAAAAAAACTATATGCCGGGTCCATGATTTGAACCCTGTCCCCCCTTTTATGGGAGTATCGCACACTAACCATTCCTCCACAAGCCTGCGCTCATATATGTTGCCTTATATTGTGATTTAACTTTAAGTTTGACCACTTCTAGGTCATTCACAAGGAGTAATTGAGTTTTACATTCTGTATTCAAGGCCTATATTTAATTACCCTCTTGGTAGCCATTTACAAATTTAAAAAGATTAATCAAAATATATGTAAGCCATCTTGTACATTTTCAGTTGATGGTAACTGGGAAGAGTGGGGTGCATATGAGGCATGTTCTGAATGTGGAATAAATGTGGAAGTTAGGATTAGATTGTGCGCAAATCCTGTTCCAAGGTGGGGCGGTCTCCAGTGTCAAGGGGAAGGGAATGAGACTAGAGGTAGGAGATCACTGTATACAAAGATAGGTTAAGAAATAATAAATACTCCTCTCATTGTGTCTCTTCTAGTCCATGGTTCATGGAGTGGGTGGTCAACCAATGTGGACTGTGTCAATTATCCTCAAGCGGATTGTTCACAAGGAACATATTTTAGAACCCGGACTTGTGATAACCCTGCTCCAGTGAATGGAGGTGATGAATGTCCAGGCAATTCAGCAGAGTGTGCACCATGCCCACGTAATAGAGTTAATAAATTTTGTACACAATTTTACATTATATTATATGCTTACCTACTTAAGGAATTCTCATTGTTGCCGGAGGATCCCAAAGAGAAACTGAAGTGGTTTTACTTGATGCTGATGCCCGCATAACATGCAACACCCTGCCTAATATACCAGACTCATTTTCATCACCCACCTATGGTGCTGTATTTGAATATGAGGGAAATATGATTATATGCTCTGGTTCTTCAGCAAGTTGCTTGGAGCTGGATAGGTTAACAAAGACATGGAAAACATTCCCATCAATGACTAAAGGCAGACATTATCCATCCTTTGCACAAATAGATGGAAAGGCATGGATTTTAGGTGATTTAATGAATTCCTTGAATGTTCTGGCAAGTCAATTAAGTACCTAAAATCACTTCATAATGCCATACCTAAACCTATAAAGGGTATTTGTACACCTCTGTGCTCTCTTTTTCCTCGAACATTTTTCCTCAAACGTTTTTCCTCGAACATTTTTCTCATACACTTTTGCTTAAATGGGCTCATTTTTAGCCTACATTATTATTACTAATATAGTGCATCTTGACCCGTCACAGGCTCCCTGGGCCCATTGCGCGCCGGCAGCGCGCAAGGGGCAGTGACTTCAGAGTTTAAATATTGTTTTTAATGGTCTTCTGTCAACCAAATCGCAGTAGCTCAGTTGGTAAGGTGATAGACCTAAGATCTGAAGGGGTGTAGGTTCGATTCTCCTTCTAGCCCGTGTTATTTTCATTTTTTATCATGTATATATACATTTAAAATTTACTTTTAACTACTTGTTGTTCATATTTATTTCATAAAACTTAATTAAATTCGTATGCAAAAAGTAAAAAAATATATAATCTTAACACAGTTTCAAGGAACAAGGTTCTGGGAAAATGTTCGAGGAAAAATTAATGTTCCGGGAAAAACTCATGTTCCAGGTAAATGTTCCAGGAAAAATGTTCGAGGAAATGTGCACAAAGGTGTACAAATACCTCCGTGATACCTAAACCTGACATTCAAACTTAGTTAATTCGATCAAGTATGTTTAAAAATCCTTCTTGACCATGCGTGGGTTTGCTTGCGCACACAGGTGTATGTTTTAATGTTGTATGGATCTGTTCTTGTTGGAAAATTTAAAGTGATTGTTTTAAAAGCAATATGTCGAAAACAATATTTCGCTGTATCCCAGACAGGCAGATTTTGCCATTTCTGCTGAGGAAATTTTGAACACAAAATATTTTTCTCTTGCCTGTGCAAGCAGCTGGTGAATGAGGGCAAAAAAGCAAACTTATTCTTAGTTTCAAAAAATGCATGGCAGAAATGCAAAAACTGCTGGCAGAAATGGGGAAAAAGCTTGACAGAAATGCGAAAAATTGCCTGTCTGTGGGATGTGTCTTAGGCATCTCCCAGACAGGCATTAATGCAGGAAATATTTCCCTCCTCCTCAGTAAGAAAATTTCCTCCTCAGCAATATAATTTCCTCCCCTCACACACTCACGGCCCAGCTGGCCTGGCTGAGAGGAGAAATATTTTCGGAAATATTTCCTTTGCTGATGCCTGTCTGGGAGATGCCTTAGAGTTACTAAATATTGTTCGATTACCCAATTCATCTATCATGCGCAGCTATATAATTATAAAAAGCTCTAATTGCATTTCAGGTGGATCTGATTCCTTCTCCTCTGAATACTTTGATGATTCATCTCAAACCTTTGTCACTGGACCTTCTTTGGGGTTTCCATCCCTCCGTGGTTGTGCACGTACTATTAATGACACACATATGATAGCTGCTGCTGGATCTTCAGCAAATGATTACAAAGGTGTCAATATGTACAATAGCATAAGTGGACAGTGGAGTTATGTTAGTGCAATGTCCATTGCAAGGTAACTACGAAAATTTAAACTAAACAAAGCCCATGCACCACTTTCTTAAATTTAGTCAAGGAAAATTACAAAAGATATCTTTCTAGTGAATTGGCTAAAATAATTGTCAAAAAGTCTTCAGCTAGCATTTACACAGAACTTTTCTCAATTTTTAAACATTATTTGGGTGTATATAACCTTACTTTAAGCCTTTAATCATTGACCTTTTAGTCAGTTTATTCCTTTAACATTGAAACACATCTGTAGTATGTACAGTTTCTCAATCAAGATATCCTTGCGATTTTAGGCCAGGCTTATCATGTGGCATTACTGGGCCGAACATAAATGGAGATATGGAGTTTGTTGTTGCCAGTGGCAGCACATCCGAAATCCTAAACCTATCCACACTCACATGGAGGACCGGTCCAGTTCTCCCTCACTCTATTGGCTATGCTCCAGGCATACAATACAAAGACACCTTCTTGCTTGTTGGGACTTCCAGCTCTTCTTACAATCATAAAATTCTAGAGTATGACATGCAGAGTCCTGGATGGATAATAAGACCTGAGACTTTGAAGATTGGATCAGGACGCTCTAGTCATCCGTATCTGTATATGGCAGACTGGGACTTAGTAACATGCCCTTAGAGGGCATGTGAAGAAGATAATGGACAATAAGATAACAACATAGGGTGCACTTCTGACGCCATTTTGAATAGTTATTAATATAATTTTGTCCCTAGAGGGCACTACTGGTAACACAACTCACATATTTATTTTGTTCTTACACATTAGTAACAATAAATTACCATCAAATATTAACAAAACATTAACTCAAAGACAGGCCAAACCACTAAGCATATAAAAATTAGAGGAAAAACTCAAAAGAAGTCCAAATCCAAGCTATGAGAAAAGCTTGAGTAGTGTAACCCCTGGTGCCATCTGGTGATGTGAAATAATAACTTAGATCTTGCCAATAAGTGTACCCTATATCATAGATCCTCGGCTGGATCATTCTGGCAGTAAACATGTAAATAGCTTATGTATGTACTTTTTGCCTTGACGACAATATGCAATATGGAGAAATTAAAGTAGTTTGTTTTGCACTTTATTGTTTTTATTTAAAAGGTTGCGTGGATATATCATAAAATTTGCGCAGCATAACCTTTGTAAGAGTGACTTTGAAATACAATTATTAAGCTACAAAGGCTGGTGTGAACCGTTATTTTTGGCATCAAGATGCCAGTTTGTCATTGTGAAAAGTGGATCTAAAATATTTCATGTTGTCTTTAGTTGGCTTAACATTGTGATATATGAAAGAGCTGCTGGAATTGAAGTAGATCTAAATCTTTCATATTGTGGTATATACCTTTAGTTGGCTTAACATTGTGATATATGAAAGGGCTTCTGGTATTGTGCTTGTCTAGTCTGACTTTGAAAGCCCCATTTTGTCTCATAAAATTCAATATCTTAGATGTCACCATGCTGCCTCTTCTTTCTTCCTTTTGAGCCGTAAAATATATATAATATGCACACGCAAAGAGGAAAAAAAGCTCTTTTGTCTTGATAACTCTAAGGATATATAAAGACACATCCCGGTTGGTTATATTCAATATAAGATACAAGCAGTAGAATTTATTCACCTTAAAACTGCTAGTCAGTATTGGCGAAAAGCATATAGTTAGTTGGTTTAATTTCAAGATCCATTTAAAAGACCCTCAGATTATTAAGCAGTATCTTTTTAGTGAGTGATTAACTAAACAGTTACTGTCCAAGAATGTCTCTACCAGACAGAGATTCTTGACTAAACGTAACGTAATAATATAACTATATCAGGTTTAATTATTTGCGTAACCCAATTACTCAGTGTGTTTTATGAAGTTGAAAAAGTATCAGAATAATAATTTCGTAGTAAGCCTACATCTCTCTGTTCTCTCTCGTCTCACTCTCTCTCTCTCTCTCTCTCTCTCTCTCTCTCTCAGTCTCTCTTGTGCTACTACCAACAGTTACTCGTGTGTTTGTACCAAATACACTCTCTGCACCTTGATATACACTTTCTGATTTGACCTCTGTCATACTAATGTGCAAAGTCAAAACCAAAGCATTATTACATAATATTGTTTAAAATGGTATTATAAATACTTTAATAAATAAAGAGAGTCAATTAAATTTGGTGCTACTATTATGAAAATATAGCTTTCCATTTTGTACAGTACCCAGTATGTGTATCTTTTTTATTCACCCATGTATGCATAATGTATTCAATATCCTCCCGGTGGAGTCTACAAACGGAGTACGGTTGTCACTAATTGTGATGCTGCTGAGTAAAAGAAAGTTGGGCCTAAATGCTGGCTGTATCTCTATGTAATATATGTTATTTAAATATATTTGAACCATATACTTTTAGGTAAATAATATAATACATACAGCTGCATGCCTACATCTCAATTTTATCGTACGAGACCAGCTACAATTCGTTAGAACTATTTTATATAATGCAAAAAAAAATCTTTATATTTTTGCAGCACATTCATTATTTGCACGTTTAATCCCTAAACTGTTACACCGAAACTGTTGTGATTTAGGAAGTCGAAATATAGAGTTTCAAAGGTAAGATAACACTGAGAAGAGAGAGAGAACCAAACCATAGAGAGAGAGAGAGAGAGAGAGGGAGAGAGTTGGAGAAAGAAAGAGAGGGAGAGAGAGAGAGTTGGAGAAAGAAATAGAGGGAGAGACAGAGAGAACAAGAGAGAGAGAGAGAGACAGAGAGAGTAAAAGGAAGCTACTGTCAGTTTTGAGCGAGCCTTTCCTAGGTAAAGATTGGAGGAAGTCTTGCTAAGAAAGTGAGAGGGAGAGAGAAAAGAATAACAGAGCAAGAGAAAGGTTTTAACACCGTTCGTCGGAGACTCAGTTTACACAGTGACACGGGGAAAAAGTAGCAAGAAATGTGCCCTTTAAAGTTGAGATTGAATGAATTCTTTATCAGGGAGTGGGAATAGCATCCGTATTACGTACAAATATACTTTGTAAGGTCGATTTACCAGTTATATATTTTAAAGAAGAGATATGTCATTATGTTTAACTTGCCTAGTCGGGATGGTTGGTTCTATTTTGCACTAGCTGCAGGTTTACCTTTTCTTATATATTCATATTTTGATGGGAGGCTGTGGAGGAGAAAGAGGAAGGAAGAGACTCTAAATCCCTACTACAAGAATACTGTGCCATACCAGTCCAAAATATAAGCACATATTGGCTAAAGCATAGACTGTTTTCTAGCTGTCGATAGTTAAACTTTGTACTATATTTTGATAAAATTGCACCTTATAGTAAGCTTAATGAAATTTCACATTTACAACTTGAGTTTACTTGCTTCGATTTGGTACAATAGCGATAGAAAGAAGCTTAGTGTATCAGGATGACTCGCCCTATATATTTTGCAAAAATATAGAAGAAGGATAACCTCTTCTTTTGTGGCATGTGTTAGTCACAGACTTGCAGATCTGACACTAACCTCTAATATGGAGGTTTAAAATGGCATAAGATGTACCATATAAATTGATAAAACTTTTAAAATTCAGAACATACATATATATTGCTACTTTTTCTTTAAACATGTTAATTGGGTTTCAACGTGGATTCAGTTTTAGTGACTGGATAGTATTCAATATACTGTATTGTTGAAAAGTATCAAAGGTGAAAGTGTGTAAAAAGTTACATATACAATGTTAGTGTGAACTCTGTCGTTTAATGATTAAAAGAGAGTGAATGGAATAATTATACACGTAATATTGTCAATAAATAACGTAAGTATCAACAATAAATTCCCATAAACTATGTGGTAACAATAAAAAGCTACATTACATAGTCTTCAAAGTAGGTGTTCTGAGAGTCCCAGGATCCAAATACCCAATGATTAGGTTTGATAGAGTTGTTAATACGGACCAATATCTACGTACATAAAATGTCAGCATTCAAAATTCGGATTTCCTTTTCTTGCCCCTTTATTTCTCAAAAGACGGACAACAAATTGGTTAAAAGAAAGGAAAGTGAACAAAAAGTCCAACTTTTTCTCTTAGCTTATCCTCTTGCGACCTTTTTACGTTTTTTCAGTAATATCTGCAAGGTTCAAGAAGAGTCTAGATCATGTTGTCTATATTAGTTTAATATTGGGTGATCGTACTATATACTATGTCATACTAAGAACACAAGTAACATTAATTACGTTCAAGCCACAGACTAACTTTCGAAAAAACAAAGGCCTTATGAGTCAATACATTGTGGATATGTACCATATATGGTATATACATTGACAAAAAGACTTGTCAATGTATACACACATATATATTTCTTGTTTTCCCACTCTCTGATCCTATTTTGTGCCACACTGAGAGAGAGGAAAAAACGTCTAAAGCCAGTAAAAGTTTTGTATTATATTTTTTGGGGAAAAACGGCGACTCATTTTTGTAGCTTTGAGAAAAAACGGGGGCAAAAATTCCTTGCTACATGTTTAGAATGTGTTTGAAGTTTGGTGAAAGAGATGTCTGGAAGTAAAAGTTGCAATGTAACGTGAACATTTGGGGAGTATTCTGAGCTAATCAAACCGGCAATACTATTAACATTATTTTAGTTATTGACATTTTAGTTCATTTAGCATAGACCAAGGGGATACCTTAGTTACGTCAGTAACTTTTACAGCTTTGCAATTACATTGATTTCTTCCTAACGAACTATCATTCTAATCGTCTGCTTAACTCTTTTATTTTACCAAAAACTTATTGTAATCAATCACAAATTTTACATTCTTAGAAGAGCATTTCTCTTATTTCATGCAAAGGACTTGCAAGTCCTTCTATAAATTTACATTTAGGGCTATTTTAGGCCAAGACTGTTTTACGACAGACTACTCGGACGTTCTTGCAACCGAAAGCCAAAAAACTAACTAAGAATCAACTCAGTCTATCAATAGAACCCCGATATTACCCCTCAAAAATGCAATTAATACACGCAGCATCCAGCTGCTTCATTCTCTTTCTCTCTCGCTTTCAATCCGCCTGGCTTTCATTGATTACAGGGAAAGTCCAATACATACCATATTGTAGAACACGGCGGGTTACTATCAATAACGCTATGCTTAAATATAGGTTATTGGCGCTGTGCGATCGATTGTGTAATTGACTTAGGATGCAGAGAAAGGAGGGCGGGGTTGGAGTAATTAATATGAACTGAGGACAATAATAATGCTTATTTCTGAAAGTGCCATGGTGTTTATTATCACTTACTGTGTGGTAAACCATTGAATCATCGTATCCTATGTTACATGGTTAGCTGCAAACTGTATAATTCTGCCAAGACATTGGACATTATATATCTTCATTCTGACTAGGGGTGTTAAATAAATTCCGGAATCAGGAAATTTCGGAATCGGAATTGAGTGACCTCAATTCCGGTAAAGCCTTATGTAGTTCGGAATTCCGGAATTGATTCCGACATCTCAATTCCGGAATTCCGGAATTCCGGAATTCCGATTTACACCCCTAATTCTGACCAAGCATCGACTCATTTGGACCACTGTGGCCATCACAGTGGATCCAAAAATAGTGGGTGCCTGCAATTAAATTAACAATAATCTACTTCTGTAAACCTCAATTACATATGGAATATAGTCAGCAAGCATGAACCCTTTTTTTGCTCATGTACTGGACAAATTGGTGCTACTAATATTAAACATTATTACAATTTTGTGGCATATAAATGCCTTTAAGGCTTCAAAAATGTATATGTAGACGATCCATAAAACGTAAACATATTTAGAGGAAAACAGCCCATTTTTAATGAATTGTTAATGATCCGACTCTGCGGCCTCTTGATATCACTTCAGAGACCTCGAAGTGTTTTGATGCAACAGGCTGTTTTCGTATCAGGGTTTAAACACTTCAGTGGAAACCTACGAAACACTATCTTACTATACTAGTAAAAGCACCTTATAAGCAATACTAAAGTATCAAGGAAAGCGGTCACTTACAAGCAGTTAAAACTATCAGCCTTTTAGGCATGTTTTGACTCTTACATAGTAAATGTTAATTTAATTTCGAAACTAACAATTAATACTTGCAATAAGTCCTATGCAATTATTAATTGCAGTATCTCTGCGTTTGATTTTGCTTTGGTTTCAAATTAATGGTTCTTTTTGGGAAAACGATCTATAAAAATATTTTCGGCGGCGAAGATAATAATATTTAACTTACATTATTGTAAGTATATTGCTTATACAAACACAACCATGAAGCATCCTTCAATAACTTCTCAACTTACATGCAACAAAACAACTTTATATCGAGTCCATGTCTTCCAAAAAGAGAAACTTACAAAACTTCTTAATGATCCAGCTTCAAAAAATATATATCGAAAGTTTTCCTTTTGGTCCCATTTGGGGAAATGTACTCTCAAAACCATTTCCGATCGTATATAATAATATTGCTTACTTGCGTTTCCACACATCGTATACATGACATAGAAATTACTAACATTTGGCCCAGAATGTACTATAACAAGTATCCTATTATAGGCAGGAATATTTTACACAAGATTTGTATATTAACGGACTGTTTTGTGAACCTGTTACATAATATTATTAAGTATTCCAGTGCTTCTCTATCATTAATTAACGGATTTATCGTTTCATTTTCTCCATTTTATGCCTTACTGCATGCCGGCAATGCCAGCAGCATAATTTGTTTTAAGATGATATTTTAATTATGCAACTGCGGTCTAGAAAATTTGAAAGGAGACATAATATGTTCATAACTAAATAAATGCACATAACATCCTGTAATTCAACCTATAGTTTCCGAGTACAAAAAAAACAGGAATGAGGAAAAAACGTTGACATTACTTTGCTTTTATCACACCAAAGTAGGATGTCAAAACATGGCCTACAGTGTTAAATCAAACAGTAAAATTATGCGCACGTATAATATAAGTTATATAAAGAGGGGGACGTGGTAGCCGTGATTGCAAGTTGCTCGTCCATGCGGCCCAGGAGGTCACGGGTTCAAATCCCCCCTGTGGCACTTGAACTTTCATGGCGTGTCTGGTGAATAAACCAAAAGGCCCTGGGTAACCAGGGATGATCCAGCAAACTTTAAAAAAAAGTTGTATAAAATAATAATAATAATAATAATAATAATAATACACAGTAAAAGTTGTATAAGACATCATATATACATGTTATTAAAGACATGTTTCAAGTTTTGTTCTCTAGTTGGTTCTGAGGTATTTGTTGTTCAGGTGTCAAAAGCTTAATATAACACAATACTGAGAGGAAGAGGAAAGAAAGCAGTGGAGAACATTAAGCAGCAGCCTTAAATGAAAGTGTCATAAGAGTCTTATTTTCGGGTTTCTATTGAAACTGAACTAACAAGTAGTACTTGTGTTCTAATATGGCAGAGAGACACGCCTTAAGAGTTCTTTAGAATGTAATGTGAACGTAATGCTTGTTTGGTATAATTTTCTGACTGTTTATAATGTTCTATATTCGGCTCCGCGTACTTTGTTCGACTTTTCAGCCTTACTTTGTCCTACCAGCCTATGCCTTACTTTGTCCTACCTTCATTTTTAAGAAGCCTTACTTTGTCCTACTTTCTTCTGCTAGCAGAACCCTTACTTTGTCCTACCCTCATGCATCTTAAAATTAAGCCTTACTTTGTCAGATTTGGAATGAACTCATATAATGTGAACAACTGAACATTGAACACTGATGTACTGCTATGAACCTTCCTTATGTGTACTTTGAGAGGATCTTTAAGAATGAACTCTCAGTTGTTAATAAGATCTTTTCTTGTGTGTACATTGAAACTAAATCTATCATGAACACTCTTTACTACTAAATGTTGTGAACCTTCCTTATGTGAACATTTAGACTATATTTGATATTGGTACAGAGTGTATATGTCCTTTCATATCTACATACATTTTCATATTTCATATTGACCCTAGCATTAGAGATTAACTTACAATGCTAAACTTTTAATGATTCATCCCAAGTTGCAGGATCATGACTGTGTATTAGTATAAGGCATTAGCATTCAATTACAAATTCGCAATACATAAAAAATGTACAGGATCATTTATGACTTACTAAAATTTGGCTTGGGTAGAACAAAGTAAGGCTTGCTGTCTTTCTGTTGGGTAGGACAAAGTAAGTCTAACAAAGTAAGGGTTCAGGGTAGAACAAAGTAAGGGTAAAAGAAAAAAAGTAGGACAAAGTATGGGCTCCCCTATATTCTCATCTTTTCAGGTATGATATGTTGGTA
Source organism: Tisbe holothuriae (assembly GCA_900659605.1). Taxonomy (NCBI): domain Eukaryota; kingdom Metazoa; phylum Arthropoda; class Copepoda; order Harpacticoida; family Tisbidae; genus Tisbe; species Tisbe holothuriae. The sequence continues at coordinate 19,908 of LR139889.1, forward strand.
ACTGCGGAGCTCAATATTACTCTTGATGAAATATTTAGTAGGATTACTAATTATAATATAACTAATAAGAAGTACAATTTTAAGACCAATAACAATACGAAATGATAACCTATAACAGCAGCTGTTCAATGGTAGTTTAAATGTAAGAAAAACGTCGTTGAACACGAATTAAAACAAATAACGTAATTGAAGAATTGTAAAAAGGTGTGACTTAATAATTGTTTTAATGTATAAGTGAGAACTGATAATTTGTGAAAATAATATTAGTTTATATGTTAATGACTATTCTGAAACTGTAGTGTGTCAGTGAATTACAAGCTTTCGGAGCCAAATGAATGCATATTTAAAATTAAACAAGTGACTGGATGACATTGTTTTACAAGCAAACGCAAAAAGAGTGCAAGTGAATAACTAACGTTATTATAAAGTATAATTAAGCTATAAAAGTCAACTAAAATAGTGAAAATGATTGCAAAACGCGGCCACATCGTGTCTGGAAACAACTTTATTGAGTCGATCATCAGGAGGTTCGACGAGAAAAGTAAGCGATGAATTATGAAACTGTCTAATTTATATGTAATGGGTTGACAAAAGTGATTTCAATTATGGAAACATAATTATGTATTTTGTGTTAAAGGCTCGTTTTAATATTGTTTAACGCAGAGTTAGAGGCGTATCTCACCATCCATTCAACAACACTCATACTAAGTTATCATGAAACCGACTTTCAAACAAATAGTATAGTCTATATTACACTGTCTTTAGGACTTTAACCATCAAAACGGGCTTATCAATACTCTAAAAGTAATATTATTGTCTGCAAGCACAAATAAGACAAAAAGTATTCTCTCTGCAAGTCGGCAGTAGGTCTCCTTTTCAATATATCAATAAAGTAACAGATATAATACATCAATTTCTGCTGCCCAAGTTTCTTATCACAGTGGGTATAAAACGAGTGCTCTATTGTTTATGGGTGTAAATACAATACCACTGTGGCATGTCCCTTTTACTACCTGCTGCGCTGTAGTTGGTTGAAAGTAAAGTTCTTTCTCTCTGATCAAGCGAGACATCTTTCGCTTTCAAGGAGAAAGAAAAAAGAGAAAAGGAGTTTTGGGGGTCGCAGAGAGCAAAGTGTGAGTTTGTTTTTAAGAGACGAGAACATTGTTTTACTCAATAAACTTGTAATGTACTATAGACGTAAAAGAAGCATGCATATACTTATAGCAAGGCAGTATACACATTGTGCCTCAAGTTTCCATATAAGTGACCTTTTTGGACAAATTGTTACTGTTTCCTTAAGTTAAGACAACCAAACGTTTACTAAAAGGTTCAATAAGTTTACTACAATGATACATAAGTTAAGTCAATCTGCAATTAGTCGCAAATCTGAAACATGTCCCTGGGGACGTAAAACATCAGCAGGTCTGAGCGCGCCTCTCTCTCTCTCTCTCTTCCCAACTCCTCTGTCTATTTTCTTTCTTCACTCTTCGCTCCTTTGATGAACTGATGATGGAAGAGAGAGAGAGAGAGAGAGTAAGAAAAAAGCCCTTTTGATTTCATACTGGGTCTTGAAGAGGAAAAAAGTAAAGTGAAGATAACAGAAGCATTTCTTAGGAAAACTTTATGCCTACAAAGTTGTACTAAACTGGGGTAAATGTTTATTCTGTGCCTTTTCGGGGTTATGATTATGGAAAAAGTATGGCAAATCACACGAACTGAAACTGAGTAACCCAAAAAATGAAGTAATGTTAGTTAACCCTGCACGTATTTAGTCAAGCCACAAGACTTTAGAATATCCTTGACTAACCCATTTAGTGGTCGTATATAACCTCTAATCGAGCTCAGCTTCTACCCAAATCTGGATAATATATTCCTGTTGAGTAGGCATAATTACATATAATCGTCTGGTTAATCGTTTCTAGTCAGAGTAGAAAATTGGACGCTTGATGGAGGATTCTCTATAAATAGAAGGCTAACTAACTCCACTTGATACAGAAACCACAATATGTAAAGGATGTTTCAAAACATGTTTGTAGCATAATTTTCTACGTTGATGCAGTTGAGCATTAAACAAAGGTACAATATTATAAACATTATTAACCATTTCACGGCCTGAAGCCGTTTCCATTCGAAATTTTGTTTCGCTTAGGCTGACGATTAGTCCAAATCTGATCCACTTTATGAAGCGAAAATGGATTACGATCAGCGGGGAAAAAAGATTGAACGGAAACCGGCTTCTGGTGTTAGTCATACGAGTACTTACTAAACAAACTGTTGAGGGTATGTACTTAGGGCTATATTTAGATGCCGTTGTAACACAATATGTCCCTGATTTTTTCACTGCGAAACTAATTAATGTCTTCAGATATATATATTTGGGACAGCACACTCAGGATGTACACCCACCGAGACTGGTCGTCGCTATTATCGGGTTCCGAGAATAACACTATTATCGCACTATTCTCAGAACCCGACAATAGTGCAATAATAAGGCTTTAGAGGTCGGCCAAGTCGAG